>JAXFYN010000049.1:478712-751109 GCA_036172215.1 Camellia granthamiana | reverse complement strand
ATTCCAATTTAGGCGATTTGGTCTATACTTGTTTGCTGTGCGCATAACAAAGTAATTCTAAGCTAATAACCGGAATAAGAATGCATAATGTTTTCAAAATTAGATATCATGATTAGTAGAGGCCGATCTTTGGATCGGGCGAGAGGGGGTGCTCATAGCTGACCTTCCCCAATCATACCAAAGTTCCCGAGCCGAGGCAACTTTGGTGATGACGGACACATGGCGTTTGGCAACGAGTCAGGGTTTCCTAAATTCCCCCAAAATAAAATATTTAGGTGGCGACTCTGTATCTGGCGAAGCAGTCCATGTTTGGCACTTCTTCTTTCAAAAATCTATTTTTCTCAAAACGATTTGCCGGATTTGGACTCTTTGGTTCAGATTAAGAACCGCAACAAAAGGAGTCCGAACTGTAGAGTGAGGCCCTCACGGGGCGCGTCTACACAACCCATTCACCTTCATTATCATTGTCGATAGTGATTAGGTTAGCAGATGCTTTCTCTTGAGGAGGGAGCTCGATAATCTTAGTGTCTAAAAGTTCTTGAATTTTATCTTTCAGAACAAAGCACTCTTTTATCGGATGGCTAATCAAATGATGGTAGGGGCAATATTTTAGATCGTTGGTCTTTCCTACCTCATGTGGTCTTTTCACCTTAGGGAGAGAAATCAACTTTTGCTCCAACAGATCTTCAAATAGGACTTTGACCAGATCATCCGTGAAAGAATATTTCTTCTCTAACCTCTCTTTCATAGTCACCTTTTTAAATTTATTGGGCTTTTAGCCCCTACTACAAGACCTTTCCTTCTGGTTTCGATTGTAGTTGCAGTCAAGGACTCAACCCTTTCAACAGCCCTAGGCCTTCTTTGTTTAGCTAGATGCAGCTCCATATCATGAGCTTTAGTGCATAGATCATTGAATCCTTCAAAAGTTTGAGCCATAAGAGCCGTAGAGAGCTCATGTCGGAAGTTGTTAAGGCACATCTGAATTAACTCTATTTGCGTAAACTTTTGAGGACAAGCAAATGTCAAAGCTCGCCATCTTGCAATGAAATTTGTAACAAACTCATTGTCATGTTGCTTGGTCTCAATCAGTTCTGGTACTCCAACTCGCCTTTGTGTGTTGCAAAACTGTTTAAGGAACTCCTTCACCATGAAATCCCAATTTAGGATTGATCCCTCAGGAAGGTTAGCATACCAAG
The DNA here is from genome assembly GCA_036172215.1 of Camellia granthamiana. Taxonomy (NCBI): domain Eukaryota; kingdom Viridiplantae; phylum Streptophyta; class Magnoliopsida; order Ericales; family Theaceae; genus Camellia; species Camellia granthamiana. Next base: position 749,913 of record JAXFYN010000049.1, on the reverse strand, counting down.
TAAATGCAGAACTTTCAAGTGATTGGACAAATAGCTGCAGGCACAGAGCCTCATTCTGGGTTATTGGTCCGCACCTTGAAAGAAAATGAGCCACATGTTGTCTTGGATCTCCTGTTCCATCAAACATTTTGAAATCTGGTTGGGAAAACTAGAAGGGAATGAAACAGCATCTACCCATGCTGGGTAAGGTTTTGTAATTATTCAAAAGTTCTCATCATCTTTTTCTTTGACTTTTTTGACTTGTCTCCTCACCATATCATCAATCATGGCCATGAGCATTGGATTCATACCACCACTGGTTAGATCAAAGTAACAAGGACCATTGCCCCTTGGGGCTAGTGTGCTTTGTATGCCTACGAATGTCCCCACAACAGGTTGTGTCATTTGTTTGGGTGCACTTCCTGGTCCTGTCATTTGGGCCTGTAACTGTTGCATTTGCTCCAACATAGCAGCCATTTCCCGTTCTCTTCTCTCAAGTTGTTCTTGTAGGGCTACCACTTTTTCCTTGAGACCTTGGTCTTGTTGGACCTGCGAATTTTCACCTTCTTTCTCAACCTCAGTCATCATAACTGCGACTTTGTTGATATCTCTCAATTCATTGTTTCCAATATTCGTTGAAACAAACGAGATAGAATCATCTTGTTCGTATAAAGGATTATCAACCCCCACAACATTACTCATATTTGAAGCATCTAACTGCGATGCTTTGTTTTGAGCCTCACGGGTTATGGACCTTTTTACAGGCCCTTTTCTTATTCCCTCCATAGATAGTTCAATCAAAGTAGAAATATTTCCCAAGGGTTGCTTACCCTCCTCCACCTGTGACTTTCTAACAAAGACAAGACTTTCAATTTGTTTTTGGCGTTCATCTTTTGAGAGAGCCCTTTCAATAGCCCTTATAACATTTGTTGCCATTGTTCTTAGTTCTAGTTTCTTTAAGGCCTTATTTCTTCTTCACCTTTGTCTTTTCAAAACGGGACCATTTGATGATATATCAAGTCGAGCCCCTAGGGGCACAGAAGGAACCATTTGCGTTTTTGCAAATTCCTCATGAATTTTCAAAATAGTCCCTACATTTTTAGAGCAGACCAATTGATGTTGATTCAAATCCGTCGGGCCAACTGGTGTTCCTTATTCGAACCCTGTCGGGCCAACGGGTGTTCCTTATTTGAACCCTATCGAGCCAACGAGTGTTCCTTTGGCTCCTGAGAGGTGACTGAGATTTGGCTTGACCGATTTTGTGCTCTGAACAAAATTATCGGTTTGTAGGCCACAACTATTTTTTTAACAACAAGGGCCTTTTTTCAATCAACAGGAGTTTGGGCCATTACCCTCCTCCCAATGGCCCTAATGATGGACATGTTTTCAGCAGAGGCTCTCTTCTGGGCAGACTCCGCCACTTTAATGAAATCTTCTACCCTTGTGAATAGCTGGGCCACAATAATTTTTGTGGCGCCTGCTGAAGCTGCAACAAAGGCCGTAGTTGCAACCTGATTAGCCTCCTTTGCCTGAATTAGAAAGCTCTTCGTTCTGGCTGTAGCCCTCACAGTTGCATACTACTTCGACGCTTTCACATAATCTTCAGTAATCTTTCTCAAACTTTCAGCTTTCTGGAGAAGTGTGACTTTCTTCGTCACACCAGTTACCTTCGAGACAACCAAAAGCTTTCGTTCCGGAGCCCCTTGGGTGATAAGGGAAAGAAATGCATCTTTCCAGGATTTCGCTGGTTCTACCTTTGGACAGCCAAGAGCATTCGCTCCTGAGCCCCTTGGGTGATGGGTGCTATCTCCAACCTTGGTGATTTCAGAACCACTGGAGTGTAGGTTTGTCTCTTGACAGTTGCTTCAACATTCCTCTAACAGAAGAATACGTTAGTAAGTTTGAACTACATATATATATATATTTTTTTTGTTCTTCAAAAGATGGGAGGAGAAATAAGTCCCACTAGGCGTGCCAGAATTTGTAGACACAAATTTTAAAACATGAAGTGTTTCAACATATTTCAAAATTTTATGTTACAAATGTCCATTGTTTAGTTTTGGACTAAACAGTGTTGATTATTTGAATAGTAGGTTCCTATTTCCGATCTGTATTTCAGATCGTTAATTACACATTTTATAAATGAAACCTCCGATTCATGAAGAACAAAATAAACAACAAAAAAAAAACAATATAAGAAAAAATAAATATTTTATTGAAATTGTTATGGGTTTTGAACCCTCGAATACAAAGTACAATTTCTTGGGTTTGGAACCCCTTTACCGATTCATCGCTATTAGCATAGACTCTTAAGTTCTCTAGGCTTCTCTTCTTCTTTCTTGTAATAACTTATTTAGATCTCAATTTCTTTCTCTCTCTCTCTGATCTTTTCACTTCTAATTTTCTGATCCCTGATCTTGTGTGATGGTCCTCATATTTATAGAGGACCATCCAGGTGATAAGCATGCCTCATCTTCAATTTGAATTTCAAATTGAATGATAACGCTATTCGAATTTTAAATTTTTAATGATAGCGCTATATGATTAATCATATATCTGATTAACTAGATTGATCTTTGGGGTTTCATCCTGTGTGGTGTCCTTGCTGTAGACTCTACAGGTGTTATCTTTCGTAGGCTCCACGTGTCACTTGAGCATCTTGAATAACGTCGTTGAGATACAATGTCGTTTTATTTATGCACTTCAACAGATCATATTGATCTTTTTAGGAAGTGATTACCTACAACCTTCCTATCATAGGCTCTATACATGTCATTAACTGATTGACCGTATTTGAAATTTGAATATAAATTTGGTTGAAATTTATGTGCTAACGGGATTGTTCGTATTGAATTATTGAATGTGTATAGATATTGAATAGTAAATCCTAGAAGTTTTTAAATTGTATGATTATCAAATTCACTTTAGTGGAATGATTTTACATTAAATGTTAACTAAAGTGCTTGACATTTTCTTTACAATCTTGAATCACAAAAGGTTTATGAAAAATCCCTATTGTTCGACTTAATTAATTGAAAATATTATTTTTCCATATTCTAGATCCGGCTAGTTGTGGCAGTAGTTACTTATTATTGAGCTCTCAAACTTATTGTCTTCTTCTTGATTACAGATCCATATGAATTGTGCGGTGGAAGTTATGATTGTGATGGAGTGCTACAAGTAGAAGTTATTTTGAATTATTCTGTTGAGACATCAATTATTTATACTATAGAACTGCAGTTTACATTGATGGTGGCAATGAATCTTTGTAATATTGAGATTGTGGAACTCTGTTTAGCATGCTTTAAATATTGAACTCTACCGAAACTGAATTTGTGGATTGTTGTTGAGACTTTTGGTATTGTTGATTAAAGTATTACTATATATTGTGATTTTATCTCCTGATTGCCATGATTATTGTGGAATGAAATTGAATTGAGTTTCTCACCATCTCTGCACGCTCACAGGGTGTAGTCAGTCTTATAGGTATGCAACATTATCATGTGCCTAGCTTGGTTCGCTTTGGGGCATGACAATTATTCTTTCTTTGTTTTTTTCAAAATTGTATTATTATTTTCTGACTTGATGCAGGAAAGGCAACATAAAGGAACTGTTATCATTAATCATGTGATGTAGCAGATAAACATCAATCTCTAATTCAAGAGAGTTGGTAACTATTAGTAGTGAAATTTCTCTAAAGAATGGTCTACCCAATGTGTTTCCATCAAAATCTTACATGCATGTCAATTTGATTATGTTTCAGATATATAATAAATGTCAATATCAGTGGTGACATTGGTGTAATGACTTTACTGCTTGCCCTTAAGGCCCAACTCAACTAATTTTAGGTATACCTGGCTAAAATTTCTCACCCATCATTATGTTAGGCTTGCACAACTCTCTATTTGATCTAGTAATAGGAAGGATGAACAAGGTTGTGGCTTCAAGTTCAATTTCAAATAATCAACTATTGAATCAAAAAAAAATAATCAACTATTGTTTGATCTACTTGGCAAAAAGTTGTTGCAAGCTTAAGTTCTGTGGAAACAACAGAACAATTAGCCATATTTGAACATTGATTTCTCACCGAATCAAAAAATAATGGGTCCAATTGACCTAAAATTTTCAGGACTTTGTTTTCGAGTTAGATCCAATTATAAAAGGTGTACATAAATATATGTATACACATAAAAGGTTTATGTAGCCATAATTGATAAATGACATCCTCTATCTGATAAATGTAGTCATAATTGATAAATGAACATCCTTGAAAAGGTATATATAGCCATATGTGATATGTGTATTGTATTTTTGAGGATTTTCAAAAAAGGATATATGTAGCCGTATGTGATATATGTTCAGAACTAAATAAGAGGGTAACGTATTTTTGAGTTAAATCATAAGGGGGTAAAGTGTAATTAACCCTTACTATAATTATAAGCCAAGGCAAAGGTAAGGCCAAAGGTTTTAACCAAAAAAAAAAAGGTAAGGTCAAAGGTTATTCTAAATGTTAGGTCCGAATCCAATTTACTCCTCCGAAACTTCATCCAATGGGGACTAAAGTGATAATAGGTTATGCTAAATGTTAAGTCTGAATCCAATTTACTCCTCCGAAACTCCATCCAATGGGGACTAAAGTGAGAATACTTATATTTTAGAGCAAAGGACATGTGGTGATTATCTGTTGCAACTAACAATCCATTGATCCATACTATGGATTGAAAACTCATTTACATTTTCTTTGGAAAATTATATAATTCAAGTTCAGAAGGAAAACTTATTCACAATTTAAGAACAAAATCTAGTATATCTTCTTTTTTTTGGTAGTAACAATATCTATTATTTCTAAAGCACAACTAATGTTGTACAATATATTCTCTGCTAAGCATGGTGAGATATCTCCCCTTACCTCTTCTTCTTCTTCTTCTTCTTCATCTTCTTTTTCTTAATAAATTGGGCCGAGCTGGTAGTTGGACCGAGATAAGCCCGAACGCGAAAGATAGTACGGACACCGGTCTAAGGAGTGCTGCGGTAGTCCGGTTGTCGGATTAGCCCGGTGTAGCTCGGTTTTCTGCGTATTGTGGGTTAGTCCGGTCACGTCTTCTAAATCGGAGTACAAGAGTAACATCCTCTGTGCCGTTTATGTTACTTCGGTCGGACACTTCTATGGATAGTCCGGTTTTGGCATGTGAAACCGGAGTAGAAGCGAGGAATGGGAGAGCCGGACTAAGAGTTAGTTCGGCCAGACTTGCCTATTCAGTACGGCAATGTTACTCCGGTCGTGTGGTAGTTCGGCCATGGAAGGACCATCTCACTTGGTTTAAGCAGTGAGGAGGGTGTTGGAGGATAAGCATTATCTTCTAGGAGTATGAATCCTAGAAGGACTCTACGCAAGAAGGAGTAATCCTAAAAGGACTCTACTTGGGGGAATGAGAGTCCTACCAGGATTGTGCCACGTGAAACCTATATAAGCTCACCAATATCACCTTTGGAGAGGTAACACAATTTTGCTTTCTGAATACACAGAGCTTTTGCCTACTTGTCTTGCTTACTGACTTAGGCATCGGAGAGGTTTCCGGCACACACCCGCCGGCCAGCTCACGTTTGTGTTTTCAGGTGGTAAAACGACGACGTATAGAGGAACGCAGACTTGATCGACAGGATTATACGAGAAGGTGTATTTCTTTCCCGTACACTTGGCGCCGTCTGTGGGAATTCAGACAAGAACAACCTCTTGATCAAGCTTTCTCTCGAACAGCAATGGCGAACAATGAAGAGTTACCTCAGTCCGCCATCGACGGACAAACTCCGGATGGGGGTGCAAGGCGCGAAGGCCTACCCTTGGTCGCTCCCATGGCAGATCTGGAGCCACAAAGACATAATTCCAAGAGGGATGCGAGGGGTCGAAGGCGAAATAACAGCCCTCATCCCTCTCGATCTCAAAGCCCAGAAAGACAAAGGCGCAGGATTGATCCTCAAATTCTGGAGGATTGCGTCAGAGAACAAGACGAATTGATCCGTAAGATGGCGGCGGACATGGAGTCTCTGAAACGCCAGATGAAAGGAAAAGAAGTGGCGACAGGAGAGGGGCGCAACAACAAGACGCCCCCTCGCCACTCAGAGGGTTGTAGTAGGAATTCTACACCCTCTCAACCAGAGAACAGAAGCCTCAGGACAGGCGACACGCTATCCAGATCTTCCAGGACTCGTCACTCCAGGCCTGAGAGGACGAGGTCTGAGAGGTCATGCACTGAGGGAAGTACCTATTGGCCCTCACATACGCACCAGACGAGGTCTAGACAGACGGAATTACCCAGATCGTCCAACCTACGATCCATGCTAGAAGAGAAGGCGTGCTGGAAGGAGGACGCCAGGGCACGCGATCCACACAGGGTTTCTGCCCTACAGCGGTTGGCTCCTCGAACGCACGGAAGCGTCGAGGTTGGAATGCCAATACCGCGTCCGGCATACGAACCAGCAGACAAGGTGTTGGCGAGGCTGCAGACCTCACCATTCGTCCCAGCAATAGAGAACGCGCCCCTTCCGTCAGGCTTCCTACAGCCTAAATTCACAACTTACGAGGGGAAGACGGACCCCTACTCGCACTTAAGCCACTTTCGCCAGGTCATGGCTGTATACCGGCGGAACGAGGCCTTGATGTGTATCCTATTCCCTTCAAGCCTTGGCGACCTAGGCTTGACTTGGTTTGAGAAGCTTCCAGAGGGCAGCATAGCCTCCTGGGCGCAATTGGCAGAGGCGTTTGTAACGCAGTTCAGAACAAACACAAAAACCCCGGTGGAGATCGACCAGTTACTCTCCATCGACATGGGCGACAAGGAGACCCTGAGGTCATACAACAGTTGCTACTGGGAGACATTCAACCAGATTGGGGACTGCCCAACCAACCTCGCCATTGCGCAATACAAAAGAGGCCTTCCAGTCGGGAACAGACTGAGGGACTCTATTACCATGACACCACCCCTCACCATGGAGGCCCTGATGGAGAGAGTGCATCAGCACATCAGGGTGGAAGAGGATGGCGCTCGTGCCAAAGAAAAAACTGGCACGACCACAACACCAGAGAAGAAGACCTCGGCAAGGGTCAATGCGGTGAATCGCCAAAACCGAAACGGACGAGGCAGGCGAGACAATGGCGAAGACCAGGACAAGAGATGGTTAAGAGTCCGCACCGCCATAACCACGGTGTTCAAGAAACCAATCTACCGAATACTTAGTGAGATTCGAGACGAGCCTTTCGTCAAGTGGCCAGCCAAGCTAGGCGAGGCCCAAAAGGATTATGATGACAGATCCAGGTGCACCTTCCACAAAGAAAAGGGGCACCGCACAGAGAATTGCACGCCATTGAGGCAACATCTAGAGGAATTGGTGGCAGCAGGCCACCTGGACAAATACATTGAAGGAGGGGCGCAGCTAGCCCCCCAGGACCACAACAACCCCAATGGGATGCCGATCGACGCCCCGTCCCAAGGCGTCATCAACGTAATACATGGAGTCTTTGAGCCTGAGCGTGTATGCGAGCTCAGAGGCTCAATCAAAAAGGCGGAGCATTTAAGAGAAGTACTAAGTGCCCAACCAGCCGCAAAGAAGGGGAAGACAGAGGCCACAAATGTCATGTCTTTTTCGGATAGAGACTTGGCAAGGATCTATTGCCCTCACAACGATGCCTTGGTCGTCACTCTTCGAGTCAAGGATTTTGACGTCAAGCAGATTCTGATTGACCAAGGTAGTTCATGTGAAATCATGTACTATGAAACCTTCAAGCAACTGAAGCTTCAAGACAAGGACTTAGCCCCTGCCGTATCCCCTTTGATTGGATTCAATTCTATGCCGGAGTGGCCAGTCGGCAAAATTATCCTTCCAGTCAAGGCGGGGAGTGTGACAAAGCAAGTGGAGTTCTGGGTGTTGAAGATCCCCTCCACCTATAACATCATCTTGGGCAGAACATGGCTGCATGCCATGTGCTCGGTGGCATCCTCCTACCACCAAGTGATGCGGTTTCCCAACGACACCGGAATAATTGAAGAGGTATATGGGGACCAGATCATGTCGAAACAATGCTTCGTCACAACGAATGGCAGCCGCGCTGCCAAAGGATATGTTCATTCGGTTGAAGAACCGGAGAGTAATGAACTATTCGCAGAGGTTGGCAAAGCGGCTGATCAGAAAGCGGTGGAAGACTTGGTGGAGGTAAGAATCGATGAAAAGAACCCGGATAAGTTCTTTTTGCTTGGTTCGTCGTTATCCAGCGCTGAGAGGTTGGAGGTTATGGAATTCTTGACCTCCAACATCGAAGTGTTTGCCTGGACGCCTTACGACATGCCAAGCATTGATCCAAACCTCATCTGCCACCAACTCAATGTCCACCCATCTGCCAGACCGGTCATTCAACGCACACGCAGATCGGCACTCCACCACGCCGAGATAGTGGCAGAAGAAGTGGGTAACCTACTGGAGGCAGGAGCAATCAGAGAGGTACATTACCCCAAATGGATCTCCAACACAGTCGTGGTGCCAAAAAAGAATGGCAAGTGGCGCGTCTGCGTCGATTACAAAACGGTCAACAAAGCATGCCCGAAGGACAGCTTCCCCCTACCAAGGATAGATCAATTGGTGGACCTGACAGCTGGGCACAGCAGGCTTAGCTTCCTTGACGCATACAGAGGCTACCATCAGATAGCCATGCACGAACCGGATCAGGAAGTAACGTCCTTCACCACTCCAAGAGGACTATACTGCTACAAGGTCATGCCCTTTGGCCTAAAGAACGCAGGGGCGACATTCCAGAGAATGGTCACAAAGATGTTCGAGCCATTGTTAGGCAAAACAATGGAGGCTTACATCGATGACATGGTGGTCAAAAGCAAGGATGCGGATGACCATCTAAAAGACCTAGATGAGATGTTCCAGATCCTGAAGAAACACAAGCTGCGCCTTAACGCGTCTAAGTGCGCATTCGGTGTAGGGTCTGGCAAGTTTCTGGGTTTCCTGGTGACCAACCGGGGTATTGAGGCAGACCTCTCCCAAATCAAAGCAATTCAAGAGTTAGAGAGGCCTAACTCAGTGAAAGAAGTGCAGCATCTCACCGGCATGGCAGCAGCACTTAACCGATTCATCAGCCGGTCTTCAGACAGATTACGTCCATTCTTTCAGTCATTAAAAGTTAAGTTTGAGTGGGACGAAGAATGCGACCGAGCTCTGGCGAGTTTGAAGGAATACATGTCTTCTCCACCACTACTTGTCACCCCAATACCTGGAGAGGAACTCTTCCTCTACTTGGCAGTCTCCCAGCACGCGGTAAGCGCAGTGTTGGTTCGAGCAGAAGGAATCCAGCATCTTCCAATCTTTTATGTCAGCAAAACATTGCTGGGAGCCGAAACAAGGTACTTGCCTCTAGAGAAGCTAGCACTGGCCTTAATGATGGCCTCCAGGAAATTGGCGCACTACTTTCACACCCATACCATTGTCGTCCTCACAGCTTTTCCACTAAAAGCTTTATTTGAGAGGGCAAACTTTTCTGGGCGAATTTTGAAGTGGGCAGTGGAGTTGGGACAGTATGATGTAAAGTTCCAACCCAGAACCACAATAAAGGCCCAATCTTTGGCAGACTTCGTCGCGGAGTTCACTCCTGGAAGCCACCAAGCCTGCCCAATCAACCTGACTGACACAACCGAACTAGGGATGGAGATTGACGCCGGAATAGCGCAACCCCTAGTGCAGGTTACTCAGCCAGAGCCCAAGGCAGACCAGAGTAGAGTAGGCAAGGAGGAAGCAGACCTTACTACACCAAGTCAAAACTCGCCAATAACTAATGACTTGGGCCCATCAGAAGACAAGGGGCAGACTGCAACTATGGACTCTGAAGAAGACACTAGCAACTGGGAAGACCCCAAGGCATCGTCCGACCCCTCCACTTGTTGGAAGTTGTTCGTTGGGGAGATGTGGAAGCTCTTCGTGGATGGAGCATCCAACCGACATGGAGCAGGACTTGGCATAGTCCTCATCTCTCCAGACGGCCTAGTAGTGGAGCAGGCAGTCAACCTTGGCTACAATGAAGCGAAGTATGAAGCGCTTCTTGCAGGACTCAAGTCAGCGGCCTACATGAAGGCCACCGAACTAATGGTCTACAGCGACTCACAACTAGTGGTAAATCAAATTTCTGGCGATTACGAAGCAAAGGATGAAAGAACGGCTAAGTACCAAGACTTAGAAAAGAGATCAAGAAATTTGAAGTGGTGAGGATAGAACAGATCGGCAGGGAAGAAAACAGCAGAGCAGACGAACTAGCAGGCTTCGCCTCAATGGCTGATACCTCCATCCCTCATCCATTGCTGATTGATTACCTACCCAGACCAAGCATCGAAGACCTAGAAGCTGAAGAGGCATGTTGTGCAGAGTTAGGCCCTTCTTGGATGGATCCCATCATATTGTTCCTGAAAGACGGCACCCTACCGGAAGAAAAGAAAGAAGCCAACAGAATAAGAGCAAAGTCACAACGATTTTGGCTCTCTCCATCCTTGGCATTATACAAGAAGTCGTTCTCAGGACCTTACTTAAAATGTGTTCACCCCAGCAAGGTAGAAGCGTTCCTGTTCGAAATACATGAGGGGGTATGTGGCAGCCATCAAGGAGGAAGATCATTGGCATACCGAGCTATTTCACAAGGATACTGGTGGCCATACATGCAAGCAGATTCAGAGAAGTATGTCAAAAAATACGAAAAGTGTCAGAAGTTTGCGCACCAAATACACCAACCTACCAGAGAACTACTACCATTGACTAGCCCATGGCCTTTCGCAATGTGGGGCTTAGACATAGTGGGACCACTCCCAACAGCACCAGGCAACAGGAAGTTCTTTCTTGCGGCAACGGACTACTTCACAAAATGGGTGGAAGCAGAAGCCTTGGCGTCAATCAAGGAAAAAGATGTGAAAAAGTTTGTCTGGCAGAACATCATCACTCGCTTTGGCATACCAAAAGCACTGATCTCAGACAACGGCACTCAGTTTGACGGCAGAATTTTCAGAAGCTTTTGTGAGGAATACAAGATAGAATTCTACAATTCTACACCGGCATATCCCCAAGCAAATGGTCAGGCAGAGGCATCAAACAAGGTCGTCTTGGATGGGCTAAAGAAAAGGTTAGAGAGAGCAAAAGGCAAGTGGGCAGAAGAGCTCCCTCATGTTTTATGGGCCTACCGCACCACGCCTCGCCGATCAACAGGAGAAACACCATTCTCCTTAGCTTATGGCATGGAGGCAGTCATCCCATTAGAAGTTGGTCTCCCCACAATTCGGAGTGAAAACTTTGATCCAGACCTAAATGGCGAAGCCATAGCATTGGAACTCGACTTGGCAGAAGAAAGAAGAGAAAAGGCATTGGTTCACATCGCCTCCTACCAGCAAGAGTTGTCCAGGAAATACAACAAAACAGTGCATCCAAGACAGTTCAAGATCGGCGATTGGGTACTACGCAAAGTTATGGGAAACACATTGATACCAGGAGATGGCAAGTTAGGGCCAAATTGGGAAGGTCCTTACAAAGTGGTCGGATTAGCAGGCAAAGGGGCATACCACTTGGAAGATGAGGACGGCAAAGCAATTCCTAGGCCATGGAACACTGCCAATCTTAAGTTATTTTACTTTTAGCTTTTTTCTTTTTAAAGTATGTGTAATTTTTTACTTTCTCAATAAAACAAATCTATTCTTTTTCAGTATATTTGTTTTCCGTAGAAAGTAGCTTTAGCAAGTTAGTAGCACTGTAAACATAGTTGGCCGGAATAACCAACTATTAACACTTCCTAAGCCCAGGATAAGGATCCAGGCTGCAGGACGTTTGGTCGGAATAACCAAAACATTTTATTCTAAGTTGGCTGGAAAAACCAACTTAGAGGTTGGCTGGATTAAACCAACACCCTTCCTAAGTCCAGGATTAGGATCCAGACAGCAGAACGTTTGGCCGGAATAACCAAACATGATATTCAAAGTTGGCTGGATAAACCAACTTAGAGGTTGGCTGGATTAAACCAACACTTTGTACTCTTCAGCCGAAGTAAGTGTATGGCTGAAGAGTGGTTGGCTGGATTAAACCAACTCTTTGTACTCTTCAGCCGAAGTAAGTGTATGGCTGAAGAGTGGTTGGCTGGATTAAACCAACTCTTTGTACTCTTCAGCCGAAGTAAGTTATATCGGCTGAAGAGTGGTTGGCTGGATTAAACCAACTCTTTGTACTCTTCAGCCGAAGTAAGTTATATCGGCTGAAGAATGGTTGGCTGGATTAAACCAACTCTTTGTACTCTTCAGCCGAAGTAAGTGTATGGCTGAAGAGTGGTTGGCTGGATTAAACCAACTCTTTGTACTCTTCAGCCGAAGTAAGTTATATCGGCTGAAGAGTGGTTGGCTGGATTAAACCAACTCTTTGTACTCTTCAGCCGAAGTAAGTTATATCGGCTGAAGAATGGTTGGCTGGATTAAACCAACTTTTTGTACTCTTCAGCCGAAGTAAGTTATATCGGCTGAAGAGTGGTTGGCTGGATTAAACCAACTCTTTGTACTCTTCAGCCGAAGTAAGTTATATCGGCTGAAGAATGGTTGGCTGGATTAAACCAACTTTTTGTACTCTTCAGCCGAAGTAAGTTATATCGGCTGAAGAGTGGTTGGCTGGATTAAACCAACACTCTGTACTCTTCAGCCGAAGTAAGTTATATCGGCTGAAGAATGGTTGGCTGGATTAAACCAACACTCTGTACTCTTCAGCCGAAGTAAGTTTATGGCTGAAGAGTGGTCGGCTAGTAAGTTAGATAGCTAAAATCGAGATCACAGTTGTGCAATTGATCACATGAAAAATTCATAACAGATGCAAGCATACACAGAAAAAACCAGAACAAGAGTCAGAGAAAATTCTTTCATTCAAGAAAAGAGAAGGTACAACTAAGGGGCCGCAGCCCGGTTACAAAAATCAAAACAAGAGAAAAAGCAAAAATCAACCAAGCAGCGCATCCAGTTCGGCATCAAATTCATCCTCAGCATTTGTTTGGAGTCCGGTGTCAGCTAGGAGCACGGTTTGATCTGGAAGCTCGGTTTCGGCTTGAACCTCGGTTTCTGTTGGCTGTGTGTTGTCAACCAGCAGCTCGTCAGTTAAGTCCTCAATAACCGGCTCCAACCGAACTGCCTGACTGTTTGGTTGTTCGTTGACGACCGGAGTAAGAGTTTGCTCGTCTTCACTAGAATCTTCATCATCTTCATCAGAGCCTTCGCCTTCGAGAAATTGCTTCTGTAGATCGGCAGCATATTGGGAGAGCGAGGCCGGAATAGAATATGCCGGGGCATTGTACACCTCGGTCTCGGCCCCGCAGCCGAGCTTCTCCACAGCACTCCTCCAACCGCACTTGAAGAACAGGTCCTTCGCAGCGTCGCATTGGAGGGTGTATGCGTCCTCTGCTTCTTTAAAGCCTTGTTTTTTGGCGGCTTTGACGTCCTTCTTCAACTGTGCTATTTCGGCGTCCTTCTTCTTCTCAATTTTAGCCAGAAGACGCAGGTACTTGTCTTTTGCTTCGGCCGCTATCTTCTTCTTCTCGGCTTCAACTGAATTCTCTACTTCGGTTAGCCGACCGACCTCTGCCCGGAGTTCGGCCGTTTGTTTTTTGGTCTCCTCCAGCTCGGCCCTTTTTGATTCGGCCTCAGCCATGGCCTCCCTGGTACTCCTCCTGAGCTCCATGACCCTCCTGTGAGTGACTTGGTTTTCTGGATGGCCTACAAAGGAGAAGTAATGTTAGCCGGACTCCAAGTTGGAAAAAATCTTACATAGAAAGAGGAAAGCTGCTTACCAGGATCATGGACTTAGTGGAGGACCGGATTGACTTTAGCTCGGTATTGAGCTGTTTGTAATGGTGCTCCATGTCCTTCGGAAGGCACACACTTTTGGCAAGGTTGTAAGCCAACAAGTGGTCCTTCTCTGCGACAACCGAATCATCCGCAGTGATATCTCGGTCGTCGAAGGAGAGGACAGGAGCCATTTGGAAGAGGTGGCAGTTCGGTTAGTCTCCTCCGGCTGGGGGCTTTGTTGAGGACTTGGAGGGGGGTTGGGCGGAAGAACGTTCTCATCCTCATCAACAAGTCGTGGCCCGGTTTGCCTAGTCCGGGCACGCTTGGTTCGGCGAGACGAACAGGGCTGTTGAGATGGAAGTGCCACCACGGTCTCAGTGGTTTGACCAGTGGGGAGTACGTCGGCTAGAGTTGTTGAGGTTAGTAGAGCCTTCAGCCTGTTTTTCTTTGCCATTTCTTGTTCGGCGGTGAGTGGCACAAGGTTGATCTGGGGCAAGTTTGGGTCCGGTTCTGGCTCGTCTTCAAGCAGGAAGTCGGTCACCCTTGCTTTTCGGCGACCGGAGTAGCGGTAGGTCGGTTCAAAGTCTAGAAGCTTTGCCCAACTTCTCTCCCTTACTCTTAGTGCGGCGCGCAGAAGACCGAGGTTGGGGTAGCTGTAGTTTGAATGGAGATGGGCTTTATCTGCAAAAGGAAAACAAGTGTTAGTTCGGTTCAGAGCAGGAAGTCGAAGTAATGAAAAGAGAAAAAATATGAAATGCAACCGAAGTATGTATACCGGGCTCTCCGAATTTCCAGTTTATTCTCCAGCCAGGAATATGGGCTTGAAGGTCTTCAAAGTTCCCAGAGACCCAAAAGAAGTCGTCATCGTTTACGTCTTTGTCTGGTGTGTGCTTTATTATTTTTTCTCGGCCTCGGCGTATTCTCAGGTAATAGCACCAGCCTTCATTTTTGGATCCTAATGAGTACTGGTGGAATATTTCGGCTAAGCCTAGGTTTAGACCGGTTTGACGGTTTTGGGCATCTATGCCCATTATTATTCGGTATGTGTTGGTGGAGAGTTGGGTTGGGCAAAGTCTGGTTTGCCTAAGAAATTCACAGATTAAAGGATGGACTGGGAATCGTAGTCCGGTCTCTACTATTGACTGAATGGTAAAAGGGACAAAACCCTCGTTATCCCATGGGTCGACATCTCGGTCGGCTAGAGTAAGATGTACATCGTCTGGTATATGGTGGTCTTGGCGGAATTCGGCTAGGCCTCCTGGGGTTTTTCTACTAGGAACCTATATTTCCCCATTTATTGTATAAATTATTAATAAATTATCTCGGCTGAAAAAGTGTGTTCAGTAGCTCGGCTGAGCGCAGGAAAGTGCCTGACAACCTAAGTCTGCAAAGTGGAAAACAAGGTGTTATGCACAGATCGTTGACCGTGCTACAAAAAACAAGGCAAAAAAGACAAGTCCTACTTCGGCTATGCCGTGTACCACGGGATCTACTTCGGTTTTGTTCAGGTTCTTATTATCTCGATTTGGAAAGGTGTTGGGTTATCTCGGTTCTATCAGTGATTCTGTTACCCCGGTTAAGCTTCAAGGGGCAGCTTTCTGAGTTCGGTTCAGGAACTGAGAAAGCTGGCTTAGCCCCCTAAGGCTTAGCTCAGTCAAGGGTGCGAACTCGGTTCGTTTTCATCTCGGCTAGTGTGGATTAGTTTATGGCCTTAAGAAACTACTGTGATATGTTCAAGTGCTAGTTCGGTTTCAGTCTGCCTAGGTTTTTGTATAGCAAGAACAGTATTCTAGTTCGGTTGAAGCATGTGCAGAAGATCAAAAAGGTGTTCTGCTTGCTAAATTAGTATGTTCAATGTGTTCTTGTGAAGTTCTTCAGAAAGTACAGATACGGTGGAAGAAAAATAAAGTGTTTTGCAAAAACATATAACATAAACAACTATGGACTAAAACGAAAGCTAAAACAGTGAAACAAGGATAGATTCATGTACTTACCAAGAGGAAGAGGAGAAAAACTGGAGGATTGAAGCAGAGGCGGCAAGGAAACGCAGCAATTCCAAGCTCAGAATGGAGGTACAGAGAGAGAGAGAAGGTGAACAGTATAGTGTGATTCAAAAATGAAGGGTTCTTTTGGTGTAAAGGGAGAAAGAGCGGGAACTGTTCAAATTCGCGAAGTACGAAGAACGGCGCGACAGCTGTGATTGGCCAATCAAAGGCTGCCACGTGTCATGGGAAGGACAATCGATTCAGTTTCTACAAACTGAAGAGACGTTTTGACCGGACGTGCGCAGTACGGCCCAAGTTTAGCTCGGCTGGATAAGCTAAATGGTTTTTAGCTCGGTTGGATAAGCTAAATGGTTTTTAGCTCGGCTGGAATGATTGAAACTGTAGCTCGGCCGGTAGACAGGTAATCCCAGTCATGCTTTGCAGATGGAATTAAGGGGCAATTGAGAGGGTAATTTATATTAATAAATTGGGCCGAGCTGGTAGTTGGACCGAGATAAGCCCGAACGCGAAAGATAGTACGGACACCGGTCTAAGGAGTGCTGCGGTAGTCCGGTTGTCGTTAGCCCGGTGTAGCTCGGTTTTCTGCGTATTGTGGGTTAGTCCGGTCACGTCTTCTAAACCAGAGTACAAGAGTAACATCCTCTGTGCCGTTTATGTTACTTCGGTCGGACACTTCTATGGATAGTCCGGTTTTGGCATGTGAAACCGGAGTAGAAACGAGGAATGGGAGAGCCGGACTAAGAGTTAGTTCGGCCAGACTTGCCTATTCAGTACGGCAATGTTACTCCGGTCGTGTGGTAGTTCGGCCATGGAAGGACCATCTCACTTGGTTTAAGCAGTGAGGAGGGTGTTGGAGGATAAGCATTATCTTCCAGGAGTATGAATCCTAGAAGGACTCTACGCAAGAAGGAGTAATCCTAGAAGGACTCTACTTGGGGGAATGAGAGTCCTACCAGGATTGTGCCACGCGAAACCTATATAAGCTCACCAATATCACCTTTGGAGAGGTAACACAATTTTGCTTTCTGAATACACAGAGCTTTTGCCTACTTGTCTTGCTTACTGACTTAGGCATCGGAGAGGTTTCCGGCACACACCCGCCGGCCAGCTCACGTTTGTGTTTTCAGGTGGTAAAACGACGACGTATAGAGGAACGCAGACTTGATCGACAGGATTATACGAGAAGGTGTATTTCTTTCCCGTACAGGTAGTAACAATATCTATTATTTCTAAAGCACAACTAATGTTGTACAATATATTCTCTGCTAAGCATGGTGAGATATCTCCCCTTAGCTCTTCTTCTTCTTCTTCATCTTCTTTTTCTTTTTTTAAAGGGGAAAACACTACTAAATATGACTACTCTTGAATAGAAAAAGATCCATTGTTCTGTTTCCATTTTCTCAGAAGGAATTTTTTTAATCATCTCAATTACTAAGGGGAGCTATGCAATATGCCCAAACCATTACAGGTAAGAACATTTCTAAAACAATTTTTCTAGAAATTAATTGATGTGCCAAGCAAGGCACCCAGTAAAAGAAAAAAATAAAGAGAAGAGAGAAGCATTTATACAGTCCACTGAACAACTGAATTTTTACAATATTTTTTCTACACAAAATTTGAGTCATGGGAAGAAAAAAAACACCAATTGGCGTGCTTATTTGATCCAAATTCCTTAATAGTAGAGCATAAATACTAAGTTATATATGTTAGTAACTTGGTGCTTGTAGTCTTAGCAGATACACTTGGACCAGTGAAATACGATTGGCATTGGTGAAAAATAAGTGTTTTTTTTAAAAGAAACATTCATCGTGAAAGTTTCTCTCAACCACGATTAAGTCAAATACTACCTTACCCTAGATTATCATGAGTAAGACACATCTGGTCAAATGGAGCAAAGTCGCTAGTAAGTGTGAAAATGAGGGTTGAAAGAAGAAATTGGAGTAGTTATGAACAAAATGATGGTAGTCATGAGCCAAAATAGTTGAGATTTTTTTTTTTTTTTTCTTTTTTCAAATCTAACAATTGAAAGTCCTTCTGGGCTTGTAATGTAATTTTTGGTGTTTGGGCTTGCTGTTAAGCCTTTCTTCTTTTCTTTTCTTTTTTTTCGTTTTTTCTATTCTTTTTTATTGAATATTTTTAATTTTGTCAAATATTTTTTCTTTTTAGATACTATTATTTATATATACATATATATTTAAATTAGATCAATTTTTTTTTTATAAAAAAATCTACAAAAAAAAAAACAATAAATTTGCTCTTCAACCTGAATCGACTTTTTTTTTAATAATAAATTTTAAAATTAAATTAGTATGATTATTTTGTAGGATTTCTAGCATAAAAGCACTTAAAAACTACCTAAAAAAGAAAAATAAAAAGAATATGACACAAATTATAAAGTTCGGAAAAACAATGTGTTTGTGTGGTAGAGATTGAATTGATGAAATGTAAGTTTATATATGAAATGAATCTGAGCCATTAAATTTTTTTTTTATAGATAAATTCCAAATTGATAAAAGTAGGTTTGTAGTATTGTTGAAACAAGAACCCCCTTTTGTTTGTACATTTTGAGCAGTGAATCCTCTTCTTTGGAAAATTCTATTTCCACAAATTAATTACCTCAGCATACATCTTTTCTCAGTACACATACTTATTAATTGGAGAATAAAAAGTTGCAGTGTTACTTCATATATGCACAAGGGGTGTTAGTGTAATTTTCTTTTATTTATTTATTTTCAAACTCCCTCAATAAGCTCAGCTAAGTGTAAAGAATTTCTTGAATTATTTTCCAAGTTTTTTTTAATTATTATTAATTTTTTTTGGTGGTTAGTTAGGCTAAACATGTTTACTACTTTCAAGCCACTTTCGTCTTGAAAGTTTCACTAGAGTTGACATCTAATCAGCAAAAATTAACAAATTTTTATTTATTTATTTTTTACTAATGTGACACTAATCTTATTATTTCAAAGGGGATGATTTCTTCTGTAATCTGAATTAAAGGGCGTTATTTAAGCTTATAGGGCCACCATGAGTTTCGTTTTGATAATTTAAATCGTTTATTTTGTCAGACAGTTCATGTATTTTATTTACACAGAAAATTAGGTTAATCTGATAATTGTAATATATTTAATTTATTGTGTTTGTCACAAAAAAAAAATGATTAATTTATTTTTAAAAACGTAATTATTGTGCAATTTTTATTTATTTTTAATCTTTCATTGATTCTACCTTGTAGATGGCTAAGAGAAGTCATATATAGAGAGATTGAACTTTCCTTCTCATCTATGCTTAGTTTCGAAGGCATTGTTGGCATTCAGCATCTGTTTTTTGAAGCAGCATAGTGAGCTTCTGGGATTGGTAAGATTCATTTTTCCTTCATTCCTTTTGCTTTTCTTTCGCTATCATTTGAAGTTTGGTAGCTGTTGGCATTTTGACTTTCGAAGGTTAATAATGTAATTTTAAGCGTGCCATCAAGGATCAATTAGCCCTTACAGAATATTATTTGCCAACCAATTATCAGACGATTGTATTATAGTTCTCTCAGCCTCAATGAAAAAGACTTTTACTGGTGACTTTTTTAGGAGAATTTAGTAAATAACAACAAATGAAGAACAATCTCAGAATCTGAATTTCAGTAAGTAAAATGAAAACTTACAATGATTTGACCCAGCCTCGTAGAGGTTTACAGCAACAAGCTATTTGAAACTACTCCTTGGAAATGAAGTGCAGTACAGGAATTGAAGTGCAGAAATGTAAAAAACAGTAAAAACTGGAAAGAAAAACAAAGTAAATAAACGGGTTTTTTTATCTGAGTCTGGCTTCATTCTGGGGCCTTCTCTGCTATTTATACTTTTCAATGATAACTATCGAAGTGGGCTTTCAACTGTTGAAATGTCCTCCCATGATTGCTGAACATGTTCTCTCATAGTCAGTCCCACTATGCCACTCTTACAGTTAGGCTTCCCTCCTGATTTTGAATTTAAACTTTGTGAGTAACCGTTAGGCTACACCATCGTGTATCCCTTGATTGTTCCAGTGCTACGCAGATTCATTATTACCAATACGGACTGCCACATGCCTGACTTTGGTTGGCAATTTGTTTTAACTCCCCAAATTGCCCTCTTCGTGCCACGTGTTAAATTGTGATTAGCTTTTACAAATTATACAGCCAACATTACCCTCCGCACTAATATACCCAAGACTTTGTGATATTAGTGAACTAGTGCAATCTACCCACGTTCTAGGACGTGCATGGACTCTATGTATTCTGTTAGTACAACTGCTTTTGAATAATGAAGCAATGAACTTCATTAAATCCTTGTATCTTGCACTTTTATTTTTTGAGTAGACGAAAAGACTGGTACATCCCCAATGGCTAATCACATCTTCTCTTACATTGATCGAGCATACGAGGAGTCTATGGAAAATGATTACAGGCCTCGAAAGAATCTCAATGCATTTATTGGTTACACTTATCTGCCTCCATTAATGCAAGTCATGGAAGCTTTTGCAAATTACTAACCTTTAGAACAAAAAATTGCCAACTACAAACCCTTGGATCAAGCATTTGCAAAAATGGATCTTGGAAGCTCCTCTTCTGCCCCCACCATCCTCTGCATGGGACACAACTGCTTCTTCTTCTGCCCCACCACCGTCTGTATGGGACACAACTGCTTCTTCTTGCTCTAGGTCTATTGGCTGGGAAAGTTGGCCAGAACCTGATAAACCTGAACTAAGGGAGCGGATTCACCATCGATTTGTTGAATTCTATAATCCCCTTTCTGTTCACCCTTCTACTTGAAGCTCAGTAGTTGACCTTTATGTACCCATTGATCATTGACGCAATTTGGAGGACAATTTGCTTGTGGCATGGTATACGCCCTCCATGCCAATGAAGATAGTGCGGAACTCCTCATCCTGATAAAGCACAGGGATACAATTCGTCATTCTTGGCTAAGAGGGCCAAACTTTGCTACTCTGACTGGCTCAAATGCGTGAATAACCCCCAGTTCCCCTTTTCTTTCGGGATGGATCCCTTTGCACCTCCTCTTCCTCAAAATCCTCATTGGATAGGAATTGAAACTTACTCTTTTCGAGCATCAGTTTCTTCCTTCCTACCAACCTCCAGGTCTTCCAACTGCCTTTGAGCGATATCAATTCTCAACTTCTGCTGGCTGCCTTCTCTTACCTGCTCTTCACTGTTCTTGGAGAGAAAATTCCTCTCAAGAACTCCCAATGGGCCTGTGATGTTATGACTTGGGGTCATGTTCTCAACCCTATCACCCAGGCAGAACGTCAAACTTTTTTGGACCAACTTCCACTCCGTCTCCACTGGTAAAAAATTTCTTTGGCTACCAGTAATTCTTTGGATGAAATAACAACCAACCGAATTCAAACACAGTACGAAGCAGAGAACCTCATTAAAGAATATAATGACTTCAAAAATAAGGACTCAGCGTACTGGGATGATCTCGATATGAACGAAATGGAACAAGGCCTGAAACAGATAGAATTCGAGGTGAAAGCTGAACAACTTTTTTACCAAATAAGATCATACCAGTTGCAACAACCCAACTTTGATAGGATAGAAAGTAGAATACAGAAAGAACATAAGTTCATTGAACATTGCTGGGTCAAATTAAATGAACTTGTTACTCATTCTATTCGTTATTTTTATGAGATTGAATTTGTAGCTAAGAAGGCTTTCTAATGTAATTACTTACATATCAATAAAGCTAGGTTTTTCTTTCTCTATTTGGCATGATCTGGTTTTATGTTCCAATTGCATACTTGTGACCATTTTATTCGCACAATGCAAATAAAATTAGAGCTCCGAACGTACCAATGTTTTTTTTTTGAAGCCGAATTTGAACGTTTACAATGGAATACTTGAAACCTAAAATATGGAGTACAATTGACAATATTTGCCTTAGGTCTTTTCATTCCAATCGCATGGTCAACATAAAGTTACCTTTAAGTACTTTGAAGTACTTAGTAACAATGCTCCTTTCCAAAAAAAGGTTTGCTTTGATCGAGAATCCTAAAAGGAATTTTTCATGTTTACGCTGGTCCTTTTGGATCTTGATCTCTTTCTTGACTTGGTACTAGCTCTACAACTTTGAAGTCTAAAACATCAAATAAGAAAGCTACAAAATACTTCAAAGTTCACTTTGAAGGATTTCATTTTTTACAAGAAATCTAAGAGCAAGTCTCCAATCCCTTTGAAGCAGACCAAACCTACATATTCCTACATTCTCAGGAATAAAAATGCACTTCGAAATCAACTTCCTGCTCTTGAAGCCTTAGCTACTTGTTTGACATTTGGCTTTGGAGCCAAATCTTGACTTTGAAGCCAAATATTTGTTTTTGAAGCCAATCTGTTTGTTTGAGATATGTTTTCCGCCCAAACAATCATCCTTGAAAGAAACTTTTCACGTTATACTTTCAGGACTCTTACGAATTTTGAGACAAAGTCTTAAACTCATATGGGTTCCAAAATCAGCTAAACAATTTATCTCGGGTTTTTTTTACCCATTTAGACAAATTGGGCATCTTTCATATAGAAAGTTTGAAAACCCTTTCCTTTCGCGCTTTTAACTTACTTGCTTGCCCAAAACATAAACCCTTCATGTCTATTGCTCTCTCATTTTCTTTACTCTTTTCTCAGCTTTGTCCTCCGAAAACTCTTGTTAATGGCTTCTTCCTCCTTGAAAGTACCAGTTGTGGAACGTGTGAGCCCATCCGTGGCTTTAAAGAGGTGTATCGACGAAGAGATATCCAAGCTCAGAGCTGGTGAACCAAGTACCATAGATAGTCGCCTCTTTATTCCTTGCCACAATGAACAACAGGAATACGTCTGAGGACCTATCTTTAGAGAAACCCCAGCTTAACTTCCTGTTTTGTATCCTCGCCTAGAGGATCACTGTCTCCTCTACGAAGGGGGTTTTGATTGAGGAAGTTGGAGGATAAATTGCCCCCACCGCTGCTGGCCCACATTGAGGGTTGAATGGGAGGAGTGGTATGACAGGGTTGTGCCTACCAGAGAATGGGATTTGCAATAGCTCTGTATCCTTGATGCCCTTCACCTTTCCAGGTTCATTATTCCTGAGGATTATTTTTTGATTCCTGCAGCCCTTTGTTTCTGGAATTCAGCTTTTAATTTTTTCCAGTTTCAGTGTGGTATGATGGCCCCCACCGTTCTTGATATTTGTCATCTCTTAGGGCTCTCACCACTTGGTGCTCCCTTTACGACTGGTTACCCAGACCTTCCAGTCAACTTCACCATTTCACCCTTGAACTCTTCCTTCAATGATTTTGTAAAATTTGAGAACAAGAAGGTAGGTCATGTAAATGACCGTGAGTTCTTTTCCTCTATTCTATATTGGTTATGAAAATTTCTCTTTTGTACTTCATCTCAGCAGATTATGCCTGAGTTTGCTTCACTTGCCAAGGCTCTTACCTCAAAGAAGATGATAGCTTTGGCTCCTTATATTTTAGGCTATGTTTATAGGTCTTGTTCCCAATTTTGCGAGAAACCTCTGGATGTTAATCGAGGAGGCCCCTTCTGGGTATTACAACTTTGGCTCTTCACATATTTCACTGGTCTACACTCCAAGTTCTTGAGATTTTTGGTGCAAGAACCCACTACTTACGGAGAGAAATTTGCCAGGATTTCCCTATACCCCTTCAACTTTGTCTATTATTTCACTTTCTTTCATCTACTCCCAATTTCTCCACTTCCTTCTTTTGTCCCTTCGAAACCAATATAGGACCAGCTTGGCTCAGGGCATTTTTGGCTGATAGGGAATGCTCCAATTCGCTACACAAGGGTATGTGGGCCTCCATCTTGTTGCCAAGGGAGCTCTTTATTGGTACGTTGAATCTTCGAGCCTACAAATGTATATCAGAAGTGTACTGTCCTTCCCAATTTGCCAGGCAATTTGGGCTTACTTAAGGAATTCCTATCCCTCTCTGTAGCCTCTCCAATACCAATCTCACAGTCAGAGACCTGAAGGTACCCAAAACCAAATTAGAGGAAGCAACATTTAAATTGCTACAAGAGTTGAGTGAGTTTCAATTCATCCCCTTTCTCCCACATAGCACAGCTTTGAAAAAATTTCAAAGTTGGTGGACGACTAATATGTAGGTGCTCCTGGCAATACCTTCCAAAGATCTGCTAGTGGGACTCGATGTGCCCTCTCAAGCCAAACCCAAAAAGACTAGGACCACTATTACTATCTTTACTACCCCTGCTATCCTAGCTCTTACTTTTACTGCCATATAGATTGCTCTTGTTGTCTCTCATCCTCCTCCTAGAGTCACCAGGGTTGCTTCGAAGAGAGGCATGCATTTCCATCTCCCTTTTTTTTTTCTTTTTTTTTCTATATAATGCCTTGCTTATCAACATATAGTTTCCTTTTGATGTAGGAGCTTCATAAGTAGACTTTTCTTAAAGGGCTCAAGCACTAAGCATCCTTAAAGACAAGCAACAACAACAAAAGAAGAGAAAACTTGTGCTTGGTGCTGAAGAAGATGAGGTATCTGGAGAAATACCACTTATGAGGAAGAAGAAAACAGTCTCCCTTTCTGATTTCAATGATGACCCTTCTCATCAGGCAGCCGCCAAGGCAGTAGAGAGAGAGAAATCCAAGAAATTAGTGGTTTTCCAGAGATATGAGAAAATGAGACAGCAGCAAATATTAAGGCATGAAGTTGCTACTACTGACACACTCCAGAGGGAAACTACAAGGAGGCAATAAACTACCGAACATTATGCCATTCGCAGTTTACCAACCATTACTACTACTTTCGAGGCTGGTAATTCCCTTTAGCTTCTCTAATAATTTCCTTTCCCAAGTTTTCAGCAATAAAACTTACCATTGCTTTTTATTTCTTGTCTTGCAGTAACAGTTACCCCACCTCCTTCTTCGACAATGGTGTCTTCAATCTTATCTGAAGTTGAGAGTCCATTAGAAGCAACCTCGAAAAGGAAGAAAAAAAT
Organism: Camellia granthamiana; assembly: GCA_036172215.1. Classification (NCBI taxonomy): domain Eukaryota; kingdom Viridiplantae; phylum Streptophyta; class Magnoliopsida; order Ericales; family Theaceae; genus Camellia; species Camellia granthamiana. The sequence continues at coordinate 725,089 of JAXFYN010000049.1, read as the reverse complement.
CAACACTAAAGTGCTCTTAAGTGTAGAGCCTATCCAGACAATACTTCCACTTCCTGGCTCTACACTTTCCATACTTTTTTTGAGGCAAGGCATTCCTATATCTTTATCCTTGGGCTTAACTCCATATCTTCTTCATCTAACCTTTACCTCAGCCCAATTCACTCTCCCTACAATCTTGGCTGCTCCTTCATCCCCTGAGAAGAACCTAGTTGTCACCTCATTAGTGATAGCTGGTGCTCCCAGAGAAGATACTGATAGCTTACCGATTTCTTGTCCACTACCACCATCCAACTCCAGTCCCTCTTCTCTTGATCTGCTGGTGGTCAAGTGTAACAACCCCGGCCTCTGATTGACATTAATCCATGATTAATTATACCTAATAAGTAATTAAGATGAAATTTTGCATTTATTACATGTGTTATGTGTTATATGAGTTTAAATCTGTTCTATGTTGGAATATCTGTCTTTGATTTTGTTTTGTTCTGTAAATTGAAGGCCTTATCGGCATCCGATGGCGGAATTGACTTGGTATACGTGTTATTTGGAATTTTTAGAACATTATGGTAGTTTCAATTAAGATTTGATTCGGGACGAATTTAATTAGAATAATTAATAGCAATTAGGTAGCCACTAATGATATTCTCTAATCAAGCCTATATAAGACCACTCTTTACACCATTTGTACATTTTTGCACTCTCAATCCCTCATCTTTGAAGACAAAAATGTGTGAGAATGAGAGCGGAGGAAATTTGAGCTCAATTGTAGAGTGATTGCTAGAGACTTGGAAGGAACTTCAAATATTACACTTCTATACTTGAGAATTCAAGCTTGAGGTAGGAATTCAACCTTTGGATTGTATAATTTTGATGCTTAAGCCATGAATACAAGAAAATTAAGTTGAAATTGAGCTAGAATGAAGGAGTATAGATCATATCATACATGCATGCATATTTCATAGCATTTTGAAGTTGTTTTCAAAGATTTCCTATCATGCATGGTGTGATTCTAGCATGGTTTGAAGAATTCATAACATTTCTCACCATTGGACCTCATTTGATCATGTTTTGGAAGCTATGAACTCAATGAATACATGCATGTCAAGTTCATATCATGTTCTTACATTTCAAGTTGAATATTTGTATAATTGACATGCTTTTGGGCCTTGATTTCATGAAATGATTTTTAACTCTTAATGTTTTCAAGTTTAAACTGATTTTTTTTTTAAAGTTTTGGGGCCCAAAGGTTGAGTTTAATGGCTTTGAATTTGAGTTTTGAGCTGAGAAGAGCAATCTGGAAATTCCAGATTCTGCTTCTCCGCTCGAGCGACCACGCTGTGATCTTACACTTCCGCTCAAGCAACCCGAACCTCGCTCGAGCGTGAAATGTAAGCTCCCAGAAGCTTGACATTTTTGCAGATCGCTCGAGCGACAAGAGTTGTGCTCGAGCTAGGACCCGAGTTTTACGCTTGAGTGACCATCGAGCGTGCATCGAGCGTGAAAATCACACAACCAATACTTTTTCAAAGTTTGCAAACTGCTCGAGCGAAGGAAGTTGGGCTCGAGCGACCACTCACATTTTTCATGTTCGCTTGAGCGAGACCCCTATTTTCAGCAATTTTTGTTAAGAGTTTTCAAGTACATTTTAGCATCCTCATTGCATCCTAGGCATTCCTAGGCCAAGTTTAAGACATAATAATGAGGATTAAGGTTGAGAACAAGCTAACAATGAAATTTAAAGAGTTAAGTATATTTTGAACGTATGTTTCAAATGTGTGTCTATTATGTGTTTGTGTGAGTCACGCGTTGTAAGATATTCGGTTATCTGTTCTGTTTATTTGCTTTGGAGCCATCTGTGAGTAATAACTTTGTAAAGCTATGTTCAATTTATAAGTATTTTTTGAATGATATAAGATGATCTATTTTCTGCATGAATGAATGGTTGTCCAATATTTCTAAAATGTATTTGTGGCATTCTTAACTTCAGATGACATCTGTTATCTGTTCTATTATGTCCCCATAATGGGCCAACTGTACATCTCATGAGCTAACTGTTATGGATCCTTCTGTATACGTCTAATTTATGGGCAAACTGTACATCTCATGCGCCAACTATATCGTGTCCGTGCACGTGGGTCAACTGTATACCTTTATGGCCGTCCCTTAATGAGTCAACTGTTTCTCCTAGTGCTAAAGAATGTACCACGTATAATTAACTGCAAATTCTGATTATGAATATGATTATGAATATGTATCTGTTATGAATATGACTATGAATCCATTTCTGATAATTATTGAATTATGTTTTCTGTAACTATTTTGGACAACATTCATTGAGCCCTTTACTCTGTTATTATTCACTGGGCTTACGCTCACTATTATACTACGTATGTAGGTGATCAGGCGCGTGACCAAGCTCAGAATTGAGGACCTGGCATATCAGTTTTGTCAGCTAGCCATTGTGCCTCTGAGGAGGTTCTCTCTTGTGAGCGAGTCAAGTTTAAATGGCTTATGTTTAAGACCTTGTCTTCTTTGAGTATAGAACAAGTTTTCTATTATCTGTATTTTGGGTTAATTCCCTTTTTGGCCATATCTGTAATGAATGTGACGTAAGACCATTGCATTATGACATCACGTATATGTCTATAAAGTTTAAAATTTATGTCCCATGTAAGCCTCCATAGCTTAATAGACTATGTATGTTTCTATATTTGCTTCAGCAGTCACTAATTATAAGTTATTCTGTTTAGAGGCCTTTGGTAATCCAAGGATTACTGGCTGGTTACGGCGCTAAACCTATAGGAGCGGGTTTGGGTTGTGACACCAAGACTATAGACATTGCTAGGGACACTTCAATCTCTTCTCATATCCTTATGCAACCATCTCTTTCAGACCTCTCTGCATCTTCAATGTCAGTGGAAGAGATGGACATTTTTTAAGCTTGGTTGGCTAGCCTTTTTGACACACCTTCAACCACTCCAGCAGCCAACAGTGAAGCTGAACCATTAGCCCTTACTAACTCTCTCTTGGAAATTTTTGAGAGCTCATCTACCATAAGTAGAGCTTCTTTGCCTCCATTGGACTTAGGCACTTGTTTGGAATTGCTAACATCATTTTCAAGGATCCCATTCGAAGCCTTACAAAGACCTATACTTAAGAATGGTTTCCTTCAATGCTGCAAAGTCATTGAGCAATCCAATATAGCCATTTCAAGCCACTTATCTCATGCAGCAGCTACCATAGATTTCCATGTCAACATCTGCCACATTGCTAAAGTTGTAGAAGAGAAGCTACTGAAAGACAAGGAATTTGTCTTCCATATACATACTGAGGTATCTGAATTGAAGGGACAACATTCTTCTGCTTCTCAGTTTCGTATCCAACTCTTGGAGAAAAAGGCTCAATTAGAAGAGGAGTTAGCAGCAGTTAACTTAGCCTTGGATCGAACTGCTACAAAGCTGCAGATCACCAATCAAGGGTTAGCTAACCGTAGGCAAGACATGGCTACAACTGTGGGGATGTGGTTTGGAAATACTCTTCAAATCCTGGAAGATGCCAATGATCCTCAGCTAGTCACCTGCAAAGAGACAAATACTCCGGACGGGGGTGCCGGAATTAGCACTCCGACGGACAAGTTAGTTCCTGTACTCAAGAAAGCTTGTTCACTAAGTTTTTAGAAGTGATTCTTACATACCTTTACCAATCTGAAGCTCTTGTATTTATATCCACTCTCTGGACCTCGGGGCCAGAGCCTATTTTTTTTTATTTATTATTCTTTCATTCGTCCTGATATGCCTTCTCAAGTCTATTCGGCCTTAAGAGCGTATTTGGCGTCCTAGTTGAGCAGAATGGAGCCGTTCAGTTCCCGGCTCCTCGGGTGTACCGGATTTCGTTCCTCTATTTATTCGGCTCCCACAATTGCCCCCCAAGCGTTCCGTCAATGACAATTGGGTGAAATGCTTGGTTCCGATTTTCAAATACTCTGAACCGAAGTTTGGGGGTTAGACTTATCATGCGGACGTTTAATTACTCTCCCTTTAATCGTCATCTCAACTTCCCGCCCCTTTGTACACGCCTAATTATTATGATTTGAAATCTGATGTCCTTTCGAATCCGTGTTCTATGATGCTGGTTGCTGGGTTGCTCTTCGAATCGCTCTTGCAATTTTTTCCATCCGTGATACTCTCTTTGTTTTTGTAAGTTCTCTTCTCCCCTGCTCTGAAGCTTTTCCTAGTTTGTTTATTCCATCGCATGTTCCTATAGTCAGTAGGTTATGGCGAAACATTTGAAAGACCTCCTTTCGTCAAATCGAATTGCTGGCTTTAGACGCCATTTCTCTATCCCTGACGATGTCCACCTGTCGTTTGTGGCTGACGGCACTCTTGACATGGAGAGGAAAGACGAATCCACGATTGTCTTTCCCCTTTTGTCAATCGCAGAGGGTGGAGTCCGCTTTCCCCTTCACCCGTTTCTGAGGGCTGTTCTTTGCCATTGGGATTTGATCCCTTCCCAGCCCAATGTGAATTTCTTTAGAATTATCATGGGGGTCGTAGCGCTAAACCGTTGCCTTGGAATTAATCTTGGCATTCCTGCCATTCGGCACTGTTATGCTTTGGCCAAGTCCTCTGGTCGGCACGGGCGTTACTTCCTCAGAGCTAAGGATACAGATCATCAGTTGATCACTATGCTTTCCAGCTCCGGGAAACGAGTTGATGATGTCATGGTCGTTGTCCGCGGCAACTGGGAGTTCGGCGAAGGGGAGGATCGTGTCGATCCTATTCCTAGACGTAGGGGCGAACCAGGTCGCCGAATGCCCTCCTGCTCGTATTATGTGTTCATATTTGCCATACCCTGTTTTCTTGAGTCTTACGGCTTGTCTTGTGCAGGGAACGATTTGAAAAAAGTCCAAGCTTTAACTGACGACGCCGTCCTTTCGGACATTAGGATTGCTCTTAGTTATTTCGGCCGTCGTAGTCTTCATAAGCAGGGAAGAGCGGCTCACGTTTTGCTTTGCTATGAGCCTACCTATACAACCTTCTCAGCTGCGGAAAACATACCGATTCCGAAGGGGGAGGATTTTCTCGTCGCTCGTATTTTATCCGACTTCAAAAACTTGAGACAGGTAGGTTTTGAAGGGTTCGATTCGGAGAATATCGAAGTATCGCATACTGCCGAATCAGATCAGTCCGAGGCCGAATCTGAGGAGGTATTGGATTCTGCCGATCCTCCCCCTACTTCGGGGCGGGGGAACCTTTCTGTTGACGACGTTCCTCAGCGTACAGACAATCTTCCCATCTTGGGCCCCACTAACATGGCTGGGTTAAGCCTGACAAAGCTTGCTAAGAAGGCGAACGCGGAGAGGTTAGCTGCACGGCGAAGAGCGGAGGGCTTTTCGACCGAACAGCCCACCAGTGAATCTCAACATTCCCTGCCAGTTACCGAATCGAGGTCCTTAGAAATTGTTGAGGAGGCGGCAACAAATAAGTATGCTGAATCCGCATCGGTTGGGAGAGCCGTTCAGGATGTTGAGGGAAGGGCGGAGAAACGCGCTCGGGATCGTAAGGTCGGTTTAGAAGATCACGGCGGCAAACGTCCTCGAATGGAGGGATCGAGTGAGGTTGTGCCCTTTGTGATTTGACCGATGGTAAGAAACATGCCGGTTCCTTCGGATGCCTCGGCGCTTAAAGACCCAGAAGTCGCGTTCGGCGTGGCAACGTCTTTGTCGTTGCCGTCTGATATGGAGGCTTTCCAGTTGGAAACGGATCTGAATGCGACAATGTTTGCCGCGCAGTCGGCCCTTTTGGTGCGTATTCTGATTTTTCTATTACTTCGTCCAAACATTGTTCGCGTTACGTTTTTTGTTTGAATTTTTCTTTTGCAGACCGTTGGTAGAATAGCCGATGTAGGCCGATGCCATCTCGACGCCGTCAAGCAGATTAGTCGTTTACGAAAGCAAGTTGAGGGCCAGAGGAAAAGGGCCGAGGACGAATTTTTAAGAGCGAACAATGAGGCTTCTCGGGCAGAGGCCGCGGTAGAGAAAGCTCGTGATGCGGATAAGTTGAGAGCGGAGGCCGAGAAGAAGGCCGATGATATGGAAGCTGCACTTGGCTTGTCCCAAAAGGCAGTTATCAGCCTGGAGGCTGAGTTGGCTGAAATGAAGGCGGCGAAAGTGCTTGTCGATTCGAAAGTTTTCGAAGCCGGGAAGGAGGCTGGGCTCGCCGAGTATGTGGACCAGGTCTCTCGGTTTGAGAATCGGGGCTTCAAACATGGTTGGGACAAGGCCCTTGCTACAGCTGGAGTTTCGCTGGATATGCCAATACCGTATGAGCAAGTCGACATCGATCCGTTGGAGACTGATTCCGAGGGTTGATCTTTACCATACACAATTGCTATGGTTTCGAGAAAGTACTTTTGCCGTTACCATACACAATTGTTATGGTTTCGAGAAAGTACTTTTGCCGTTTGTTTTTGTCATTTCGTATGTGTTTATCAGACATTTTTCATGCGGGCTGATTATAAAATGTTATGATATAGAAATGGACGTCGATATTCTTTTGTAGTTATAAAATGTTATGAATTCTGGTCAATGTGCTGATATTTCCGTCATTTTATGGTGATATTTCTTAATGGATCTATAATCTGCCCTTGCCTGGGCCAGGGCGCGAGCGTGAAGAGCCGGACGGTTCACACTCGTGGGCTGGCTGAGGCATCTTTGAAAAGACAGCCGATTAGATTAATATATTTGCCCTTGCCTGGGCCAGGGCGCGAGCGTGAAGAGCCGCATGGTTCACACTCGTGGGCTGGCCGAGGCATCTGTGAAAAGACGGCCGATTAGATTAATAAATCTGCCCCTGCCTGGGCCAGGGCGCGAGCGTGAAGAGCCGCATGGTTCACACTCGTGGGCTGGCCGAGGCATCTGTAAAAAGACGACTGATTAGATTAATAAATCTGCCCCTGCCTTGGCTAGGGCGCGAGCATGAAGAGCCGCATGGTTCACACTCGTGGGCTGGCCGAGGCATCTGTGAAAAGGCGGCCGATTAGATTAATAAATCTGCCCTTGCCTTGGCCAGGGCGCGAGCGTGAAGAGCCGTATGGTTCACACTCGTGGGCTGGCCGAGGCATCTGTGAAAAGGCGGCCGATTAGATTAATAAATTTGCCCTTGCCTTGGCCAGGGCGCGAGCGTGAAGAGCCGCATGGTTCACACTCGTTGGCACGTGGATCGTCGTCCGACGTTTGGCGTTCGGTCATACTGACGCTGCCTTGGGGGAGCTGCGCGTGTCGCAGAATAAATGGGGTAAGTTCGTATCGAGGGTCCTATTTATTTGGGTACAGGGTTGAGCCAATACTGGGGAAGAACCGAGATTGGCTGAATTCAAACGTCGAAATGTATCGCAGCAGCGAGCCCACTGGTATGGGAAGAAGAGCATCCAAGGATCGGGAAAAACAGCAGCGCCTTAGTCGTCGAAGCAGGTCCCCTCAAAGGGACGTCCAACGGGGAGGTGCCCCACGCCCGCGACCAGGAATCGAGGTGGAGGCGACGCCGCGGCCATTGAATTTTGCGGTTTTTGTGAAGAATAAACCGATGACAGAGGCGGATTCCATCATTAAAGACCCAGATGTGGCAGTCGAGTTTGCTCGACAGATTTTTCCACCGGAAGTCCGACAATCGATGGTTGGTCGTCGGGATTTCGAAGTGTTTCGGGACGGCATACATGGGGCTGTAAAGGGGTTATATAATGCTTATGAGATTGGCATGCGTCTGCGTGCGATGAGACATGACATTGAGAAAAAGGACGAAAGGAGTCGCGGCCTCGAAGCCGGCGCGAAAAAGGCCGAGAATGAGCTTCGGGAGCTTCAGAAGGGTCGAACGGCTGAGCCGGCTACGGCCGGTCAACTTAAAGTGGGCGGAATTACGTCCCAAAAGGTCCCGGGTTACGAGAAAGGATATTAGGACGGTTTCAAGGCCGGGGTCGATAAAACCCAGACCGACCTTGCCGAGGAAGTCTGCTGACGCGAAAATCGCGTTTTTAAGCATGGCTGGATCAAGGCCCTTCAAACCGTGGAGGTTCTTGGGTCCCTAGGCATAGATTCAGCTTCACCCCTATATCACCGACGTTACCTTCCCTATTCCAAACTTGAAATCGAGAAGAGCGGCGATGAGGGAGGCCGATTAACTAGAGTGTAATGCAACAACAGACTTCACTATGAATAAATAGGCTTTCATTTTGAATGTCCGTCTTTGGTTGTAAAACATTTTGATTGTAAAATGTTTCTAGTTCAAACGTGTCGATTCATTTTATGGGAATATTTCGATTTTGATTAGAATATTTTGCACTGCATGGTATAAACGTTGAGAAATGTATTAGTGGGCCCCAAGGCCTCATGCCGTAAAGGGCGCTCTGAATCCGGAAACTTATTCGGCCCTAAGGCGTCACGCGCCGAAGGGCGCTCCGAATCCGGAGGCTTGTTCTGGCCGATCGTGACATCCACGAAGGGCGCTCCGAATCCGGAGGCTTATTCGGCCCGAAGGCGTCATGCGCCGAAGGGCGCTCCGAATCCGGAGGCTTGTTCTGGCCAATCGTGACATCCACGAAGGGCGCTCCGAATCCGGAGACTTATTCGGCCCGAAGGCGTCATGCCCCCAAGGGCGCTCCAAATCCGGAGTCTTATTCGGCCCTAAGGCGTCATGCGCCGAAGGGCGCTCCGAATCCGGAGCCTTGTTCTGGCCGATCGTGACATCCACGAAGGGCGCTCCGAATCCGGAGGCTTATTCGGCCCTAAGGCGTCATGCACCAAAGGGCGCTCCGAATCTGGAGACTTATTCTGGCCAATCGTGACATCCACGAAGGGCGCTCCGAATCCGGAGGCTTATTCGGCCCTAAGGCGTCATGCACCAAAGGACGCTCCGAATCCGGAGTCTTATTCTGGCCAATCGTGACATCCACGAAGGGCGCTCCGAATCCGGAGGCTTATTCGGCCCTAAGGCGTCATGCACCAAAGGGCGCTCCGAATCCGGAGACTTATTCTGGCCGATCGTGATATCCACGAAGGGCACTCCGAATCCGGAGGCTTGTTCTGGCCGATCGTGACATCCACGAAAGGCGCTCCGAATCCGGAGGCTTATTCGGCCCTAAGGCGTCATGCACCAAAGGGCGCTCCGAATCCGGAGACTTATTCTGGCCGATCGTGACATCCACGAAGGACGCTCCGAATCCGGAGGCTTGTTCTGGCCGATCGTGACATCCACGAAGGACGCTCCGAATCCGGAGGCTTATTCGGCCCTAAGGCGTCATGCACCAAAGGGCGCTTCGAATCTGGAGACTTATTCTGGCCAATCGTGACATCCACGAAGGGCGCTCCGAATCCGGAGGCTTGTTCTGGCCGATCGTGACATCCACGAAGGGCGCTCCGAATCCGGAGGCTTATTCGGCCCTAAGGCGTCGAGCTCAAACATGTAAAAACACGAAATCTTGCATTACAACGACATGGGTACAAGTATCAAGCCCACAGGTCGGGTCATTGATAAAATTTACGAAGATGTGTTGAATTCCACGGCCGTGGCAGGCTTCTTCCAGACATGTCTGAGAGCCGATATGCCCCCGTGCCTGCAACGGAATCTATCTGATAGGGGCCGTCCCAGTTCGGACCAAGCTTTCCATCGGCCGGCCTCCGGTCGGCTGGTAGTACCTTCTTTAGGACCAGTTCTCCTGGATTGTAGCGATGCAACTGAACTCGCCGATTGTATGACTTAGCGAGCTGCTGCTGATAACGTGCCATGGATGCTAAGGCGTGGTCTCTTCGTTCTTCAATCAGAACCAGGTCCAGGGCGAGCATCATGTCATTTCGGCCCGTGTCAAAGGCTTGCGATCTAAGAGTTCGTAAGCCGATCTCTAGGGGTAAGATTGCTTGGATTCCGAAGCATAGGGCAAACGGCGTTTCTCCGGTACATCGTCTTGGCGTTGTACGATGGGCCCATAATACACTCGGCAACTCTTCAACCCATCTGCCTTTGGCACTCTCCAGTCTCTTTTTGATGCCGTCCAAGATGGATTTGTTTGAAGCTTCCGCTTGACCGTTACTTTGGGGGTAGGCTGGCGTAGAGAAGTAAGGCTCAATACCATACTTGCTGCACAATTCTCGGTATACGCCACAATCGAACTGAGTACCATTATCCGAGATCAACGCTCTTGGAATGCCGAATCGGGTAATGATGTTCCTCCACACGAAGCGCTTAATGTCGGAATCTCGTATATGGGTTAGAGCCTCCGCTTCGACCCACTTTGTGAAGTAATCTGTTGCTACGATTAGAAATCGCTTGTTCCCTGGGGCCCTCGGCAATGGTCCTACGATATCAAGTCCCCACTGAGCAAACGGCCAGGGGCTTGTGATAGAATTCAAAGCTTCTGCCGGCTGATGAGTTAGTGGGGAGAACTTTTGGCATTGTTCGCATTTCTTGACATAATTTTGTGCGTCGGCTCTCATCGTCGGCCAATAATATCCCTGTGTTATCGCCCGATGGGCCAGGGAGCGTCCCCCCGAATGGGCACCACAGCTGCCCTCATGTATCTCAGTGAGCAGCTCCTCCACTCTGTCCGGGTGCACGCATTCCAAATATGGACCAGAGAGGGACTTTTTGTAAAGCCCTCATTGTGGATCCAAGTAGTACCACAGGGCCTTGTTTCGCAGCTTGTGTGCTTCTTTTTTGTCCTCCGGGAGTTGCTCAGAAGAAAGGAATGCAGCGATGGGGTCCTTCCAACTTGGAGCGGATTCTATAATGTTGATGTGGGTTTCCTCCGGAGGGCCGATACTTGGTTCCGGGACGAAACCTACTTCGATGGTACGCTTGAGCTCGGAGTTGATGGCGGAGGCCAAGCAAGCCAGGGCATCCGCGTGTGTATTTTGATCGCGTGTTATTTGGTTTAATTCATGATGGTCGAATTTCGCCAGCAAGGAGTTAGCCGTTTTCATATAGGCCGCCATACGCTCGTCTCTTGCTGCGTACTCCCCCTTCAGCTGGTTGATTACCAGTTTTGAGTCACAAAACACCAACAGCCGCCGCGCGCCGAGCAGATGTGCGTTCCGCAGTCCGGCTAAAAGGGCTTCATACTCGGCTTCGTTATTTGATGCTTTGAAGCCAAGCTTGACGGCCTGCTCAATTATTGCGCCGTCTGGACACATAATTACGACGCCAGCGCCGCTGCCCCGTTGATTAGACGATCCATCACAGTATAACTGCCAAATGTCCCCAACATAAATTCTCCAATCTGGCTTTGACCGAACTTCGACCTTTGGCTGGACGTCGTCAGGCTTGAGGTCGGCAAGCCCTCCTGTGAATTCGGCAACAAAGTCGGCAAGCACCTGCCCCTTGATTGCAGTTTTGGGTAGAAACTGAATGTCGTACTGGCCAAGTTCGAGAGCCCACTTCGAAACACGTCCTGATGCTGCTGCATTCCGTAGTACTGATCGAAGGGGGTATTCTGTTAGCACCCTAATGCTGTGTCCTTGGAAGTAATGCATCAGTTTTCTTGCTGCCATGACCAAGGCTAGGACGAGTTTTTCCAGTGGTAGGTAGCGTGTTTCGGCGTCCACCATTGCCTTGCTCACATAATACACTGGCTGTTGCTGCCCTTCCTCCTCTTTTAATAATACGGCACTGACGGCCCTGTCGGAAACTGCCAGGTATAGAATGAGGGGGTCACCGGCGGCGGGTGTTGTTAGAAGAGGTACTGTCCGGAGGTAGGTCTTGAGCCCGTTAAAAGCTGCTTCGCATTCGGCGGACCTTTGGAAAGCTCTGCCCTGACGTAGTGTCTGAAAGAATTGTCTGCAGCGATCTGTAGATCGGCTGATGAACCTGTTGAGTGTAGCAGCCATTCCCATCAACTTTTGGACTTCTTTCACTGAACGGGGGGAACTCAGTTCCAAAATTGCTGTGACTTGCCTCGGGTTGGCTTCGATTCCTCGGTGGTTGATGATATAACCCAGGAATTTGCCGGAGCCGATCCCGAATGCGCATTTGGAAGCGTTTAGCTTCATTCTGTATTTGCGTAGGGTGTTGAATGTCTTTTCCAGATCGGATATATGGTTTTGACCACCATGTCATCGATGTATACTTCCATAGTGTGTCCGAGCTGTTCTTTGAACATCGTGGTGACCAGTCTTTGGTAAGTTGCCCCTGCATCAAAAGGCATAACCCTGTAACAGTAGGTTCCTCTTGGAGTGAGGAATGCAGTTTTGTCCTGATCATCCGGATTCATGGCGATCTGATGGTAGCCTCTGTAGGCATCGAGGAAACTCATGCGCCGGTGGCGTGCCGTCGCATCGACAAGTTGGTCAATTCTAGGTAAGGGGAAGCAGTCTTTGGGGCAAGCTTTGTTCAGATCCGTGAAATCGACGCACACTCGCCAAGTTCCATTTTCTTTTTCACGACCACTGTGTTGGAGAGCCACGTGGGGTAGGTGACTTCTCTAATTGCCCCGGCGTCAAGCAATTTGTCAACTTCTTCGAGAACGGCGGCGGTGTGTTCTGCGGAGGATCGCCGGCCTTTCTGAATGATCGGCTTACACCGGGGGTCGACATTGAGGTGGTGCTGTGAGACTGACGGGTCTACTCCCGGTATCTCGTATGGAGTCCACGCAAAGACATCGAGGTTGCCGAGTAAGAAAGTGATCAGCTACTGTCTGTTGACATGGCTCAAAGAGGCACCGATCATAAAAAACTTTTCCGGGCTTCCATCAATGTCGACCCGGTCTAAACCTTCCATGGCCTTTTCGTTTGGTTCACGCCCGACGTCATCCAGGATCGCTTGACTGGGCACTTCAATGGAGTTTACTTGCAGTTCCTTTGGCGTTTTGGCGGCGAGAAGGTAACATGCTTGCGCCGACTGTTGAGAGCCACGGATCTGCTCAACGCCATGTTCCGTTGGGAAACGTAGCAGTTGGTGGTAGGTGCTTGGAACGACCTGCAGGGTATGCAACCATGATCGCCCCATGATGAGATTGTACGGCGACAGTAGCCTAACGACCAAGAATTCCACATCCACCGTTCTAGAGCCAGCTCGAACGGGTAGACTAATCTTTCCCAATGGATACTCCGGGTTGGCGTTGAAGCCGAATAGTGGATAAGGAGCTGGAGTCAGGTCCGAATCGTTGAACCCGAGTTTGATGAAGGTTTTATAGTACATAACCTCTGAAGTGCTTCCCTGGTCGATAAGGACGCGTTCCACGGTGAACCTGTTTACGCGTAGCGCAACAACCAGAGGATCTACGTGAGGGAGTGTTACGCCGCTCAAATCAGAGTCGTCGAAGGTGATGGTTGGCGCTTCTCGGAGCCGGGGTCGCTTTGTTGGGTTGAGCTGATGCTGGGGGCTTGGAAGTGACTGGATTGCATGTACAGTCGGGGCTATCGGCAGGCTATATATCATATGCACAGTGTCAAGCGGGACGCCTCTTGGGCGACGTGCGTCCTCTGTTACCCCTTCGAGGTAATCGGTTAAGGCGCGGGGACTGTCGGCATTATGCTGTTGGCCTCGAGGTCGTTGAGGACCTGCCCGTGGGAATCGTTCAGGAACCTTGAGACCTGCCCCTTTGGACTTTGCCTTTTCTAAGGCCAGATCGCGGCGAAGACGTTCGTTCTCAGCGACGATATTATCCAAACTCTGTTTGGTTTGTCTGGCTTGTTCTATGGTCGCTTGTATTGTCTCCGTCGTTGAAGTCGTTGGTGAGTTGGAGTTCGAGGCACGTCGCTGCGCGACGATTTCCTTTCTGAGCGTATTTGCCGGAGTGAAGTCGTCTCTCTGTGCGGTCTCGCCGGTGGCTATCGGAGGATCTTCAGTCATGTCTTTCATGGATATATTCGAGTCTTTCCACAGACGGCGCCAATTGTGGGGATGTGGTTTGGAAATACTCTTCAAATCCTAGAAGACGCCAATGATCCTCAGCTAGTCACCTGCAAAGATACAAATACTCCGGACGGGGGTGCCAGAATTAGCACTCCGACGGACAAGTTAGTTCCTGTACTCAAGAAAGCTTGTTCACTAAGTTTTTAGAAGTGATTCTTACATACCTTTACCAATCTGAAGCTCTTGTATTTATATCCACTCTCTGGACCTCGGGGCCAGAGCCTATTTTTTTTATTTATTATTCTTTCATTCGTCCTGATATGCCTTCTCAAGTCTATTCGGCCTTAAGAGCGTATTCGGCGTCCTAGTTGAGCAGAATGGAGCCGTTCAGTTCCCGGCTCCTCGGGTGTACCGGATTTCGTTCCTCTATTTATTCGGCTCCCACAACAGCCATTCAGTTGTTCCCATCCCTTAGGAGTAAAGAATCAATTATAAGGGAACAATTGAAGCATTGTACTGATTTTTGGGCCAATCTATGGCTGCATGTGCTTAACTCTTTATGAAATGAAATCCTTATTTATTGTTTGAGTGTTTTCATACTTCTCTTGTTTAGCATTTTCTACACTCCTTGTGTTTTCCACACAGTTAGATAATAAGGTTTCAAATACCTGCCATTAATTTTCTTAGGATGCACATATCCATTCAAATTTCTCAAATGGTATGCTCTCCCATGAAAGACTCTATGAATTTGATATGGTCCTGCCCAATTAGGTGACCATTTGCCAAACTTATGGCTTTTAATTCCTATTAGAAGTATTGTCTTTCATACCAAATCACTTTTATCAAAGCTAATGTGCCTGACTTTCTTATTATAATTTTTGGCTGCCTTCTTCTTTTGGAAAAGAATACTATTTAATGCCAAAATTCTAGCTTCATCCACATTTTCTAATCCAAGAACATGCTTTGATAGTACTGCTCAAAAGCTAACTGGTCCTGGCATTTCATCCTTAAGGACCTAATATTAATCTCCACAAGCAACACTACATCATGCCCATATACTAAGGCATAAGGAGTAACTCCTGTACTTGATCTTGGAGAAGTCCTATAAACCCATAATACATCCAACAACAAGTTATGCCAATCCCTAGGATTGTCTTCCACAACTCTCTGTATTCCTTTTTTCAAGGACATGTTGGATGGTTCTGCCTGACCAATTGCATGTGTATAATAAGTGGTGGAATTAACAAGGCTAATTCCAAACTTTGCTATGAAAGATTTTACCATCTTTCCATCAAATACAATCCCATTATCTACAGTTATGGTCTGTGGAATGAAAAACCTATGAATCAGATCTTTAATAAATCCAATAATTTCAGTTTGATCTACAGCCTTATATGGTTTAGCTTCAACCCACTTAGTGAAGTAATCTGTGGCCACTAGGATGAAACAATGATTCTTCGAAAAAGGTGGATGTATTTTCCCTATCATATCCATGGCCCAACCTCTACATGGCCAAGGCTTTACAACTGCATGCAGATCAGTTATTAGTACATGTCTTATCATATACCGTGCTTTTGGCATGCCTGACAACCTCTAGCATATTCTATACAATCTTTAAGGATGGTTGGCCAATAGTAGGAATGCCTTCGAAGCAACCACCTCATCTTCACACCAGGCCGATGGGCACCAAAAATGCCTTCATGGACTTCAGCCATGGCTGTCAATGCCTCATTCGGCCCTAGACATTCTAATAACAACCCATCTGCTCCCCTCTTGTAAAGAGCATGACCATACACTATGTATTGCATAGATTGTAATTTAATCTTTCTGCTGGCCTTCGAAGATGGGCCAGTTAAGTACTGCATGATTGGATGCCTCCAATCTTGATCCTGTAAGTCATTATGATTAACTTCTAACACCACGTTCCTTTTAGCTAAAGGTGGTATTAATTTTTGATATGTTGCTTGACTTATGTTCAATTGAGTGTTATCCCTCCTTCTGAAATTCGAAGCCTTTGAGCTACATCATTGGCTTTGTTATTCATGAACCTTGGGATATAAGTCACACTTGCTATTTGAAATTGAGAAAGCAAATGTAATGCAACAACATAATATGGTAACATGCTTACATTTTAACATTTGAAATTCCTTTCACTTGGTTGACTACCAATTGAGAATCTCCAAATATATCAACTGCATGAGCTTGTAACCCAATAAGCATTTACAGTCCCATTATTAAAACTTCATATTCAGCTTGATTATTGGAACAAGTAGTTTCATCTACTCTGAAACCATGTGTGGTTTCTACCTCTTGTGGTGATTTAATTATAACACCAATTTCAATCAAACCATTAGCTTTTGATCCTTCAACCTACATCTGCCATGGCTCAATATTGATCATACCAAGATCCATTATCTCCTGGCTTTCCGTTTGACATGGATGATCTGCCAAGAAGTTAGCCAAAACTTGTCCTTTTACTACCTTTTAGAGGACATATTCTAGTTAAAACTCTGACAAAGCTAATATCCATTTGCCAATTCTTCCTCTCAATATTAGTCTAGATAACATATACTTAACCAGGTCTGTGGTTGCAATTACCGAGACAACAGTAGGCAAAAGATAATATCTTAATTTCATTGCTGTAAAGTACAATATAAGGCACAGCTTTTCTATAGCTGAGTATTTACATTCACAAGAATTTAAAACCTACTAAGGTAATAAACTGCTTGCTCCTTGCCTTCTTCATTGTCCTGGCCTAGGAAAACTCCTAATGAATCTTCTGCTACAACAATGTATAACTTCAACGGCTTGTTGCTCTTTGATGGCATTAGCACTAGAGACTTGGCCAAGTAGGCTTTAATTCCTTCGAAAGCAGTTTAATGCTCTGCTGTCCACACAAACTCCTCTTCATCTTTCAACTTTAATAAAGAAGAAAATACTTTAGTTTTCCCTACAGTGTTAGAAATAAATCTTCGAAGAAAATTAACTTGACCAAGGAACTTTTGTACTTCTTTCTTACTTGATGGAGGCTTGGCTTCAATGATGGCTTTGGCTTTATTCTGATCAATTTGTATTCCTTTCTTGTGTACTACATACCCTAAAAAGTTTCCAGCTGATACACTAAAAGCACATTTGAGAGGATTAAGCTTTAACTTAAACTTTCTTATTCTTTCAAAAGCTGCTACCAGGTGAACCAAGTGCTCCTCCATGGACTGAGATTTTACAACAATATCATCAATGTAACACTCTAGGTATCCTCCAATAAGATCATGAAAGATAGTATTCATTTCCCTCTGATATGTTGTCTCAGCATTCTTTAGACCAAATGGCATTTTTACCCATTCGAAGGTGCCAATATTCCCAGGACACCTGAATGCACCTGAATGCTGTCTTGTGAACATCCTCCTCTGCAATGCAGATCTAGTTATAACCAGAATGCCCATCCATCATAGACAAAATCATGTGCCCTGCTGAACTGTCTACTAATAGATCCACTATAGGAATGGGGTATTCATCTTTTGGAGTTGCCAAATTCATATTTCTAAAATCGATGCATACCTTTATCTTGCCATTCTTTTTAACTACAGGTACAATGTTTGGCAACCATTCAACATACCTGACTGTTCTAATGAAGCCTCCTTTAAGGAGTCTAATAATTTTCTCCTTCACTTTCTAAACCACTTCAGGGCTCATCCGTCTTGGTTTTTGTTTGTGTGGTTTGAAGTTAGGCTTCATAGGGAGCCTATGCTCCACTAATGACCTATCCAATCCTAGCAGTTCATTATAAGACCACGCAAAATAATCCTTATATTTCTTTAAGACTACCAATAATTGGTTCCTGTCAAGAGCACTTAACCAAGCACTGATATAAGTGGGTTGCTGTGCAGAACCTTCCCCTAAATTGACTTTTTCCAAGGGGTCTTGTACTTGAGCACTTACTAATGCTTCTCTTTTGACTTCTTCTGCCTTCGAAGGAACTTCTTTACTTTGTTCTGCTCTCACTTTCTCTGGTTCAACATCTTTGCCTTCTTTCTCATAGACAAAGTCTGTCCATAAGGCTTCTTCTTCCTGCATTTCCTGGGCTTTTGTTTCGATGTCCAATGCACAGTACTTATCAAAGGTTAAAGGCCTGACCTGTTGTTGCTCCTACTTACAACCAATACTATGGCTTCCTTCTCTTGTTCTTGAACCTTTTGGACTATTGATTTTATGTCCAATATTGAAAACTTAACTAAAGCCAAGGGTCTGGCTTCTTGGGTTTCATCTTCTTGCCTACAACCAGGCATTATTATCATCCTTGATAATGAATTCTTCATCAGCACTCTCCTATACTAAGTGCTTCAGGTGTGCTACTTTCTCATCAGCCGTCACTTCGGCTGATCCGTTAGGTTTTCTCAATATACTGAGTGATGTCACTCATTTAATATACAACTTGGCCTCTGCAGAGTCAGCACAAGAGATAAAGGGTTGAGGGTCTGCATTGATCTCCTCTGTCTCTCCATTGCATAAGGCCATCATTATCTTCTAATGTAGAGAGGAAGACACACATTTGTTGGTGTGGATCCAACCCCTACCAAGTAAAGCGTTATACTTGGCATTACTATTTATAACAAAGAATGTTGTCATGCAATCTCTGGTTACCACACTCAGGTTGATAGGCAGGATACCCTGAGCCGTCCGCTTATCCCCAGCGAAACCATCAATGGTTGTGCTGGTTGGGATTAATCTAGGGTTTCTTTTTCTCAATTTCTTTAAAGAGGACTTCGGAAGCAGGTTCACTGCTGCCCCATTATCCACTAACACCCTATTCATCTGTATCCCATCAAAATAAGCCTTGATATACAAGGGTTTAACATGCTGCGTCATAGATGTTGTAGGATACTCGAAGGGATACGAGAGATTAATACTCACCTCCTCACTTTCATCTTCAGTCTCCATTGGTGTAGCCACTTCAGACTTATCTTGAATCATGCTAACCTGTGAATCTTCACTAGAAACTGGAATAGGGTCATCTTCCTGACCTTCTTGGTCTCCATTTTCAGCCCGAAACTCCTATGGCAATATATATACCATGTTTACTGACACTGGAGAAAATGAGCCAAACTGAACCGTTGGCTGCACTTGTTTCTTTTCCAAACTAACTTGTTCGGTTATTTGGGAAACATCCTCCATGCTGCACTCTGGTACCTCCGTACTGGTGACATCCTTCGAATCAACTCGTTTGTGGTCTGCTCTTGTTGGCTTCTAGACCAAAAAGGTCTGTTCAGCCATAAAGGCCTTAAACATCTCATCTTCATCCATTTCTTTCCTTTGGCCTAGTTCAACTTCTCATTTTGTTTCATTGTCGCTTTTCATCAAGGCTTTTTCAAGACCTGCTAAGCTGGATCTTTCCTTGGCTTTCAGTTCAATATGAACGTTAGCCAACTGCTCTCTGCTGACACTTTTTTTTGTTTTGAGGAGCTAATTTTGGACATTCTTTCTCCTCTGTCTGGCCTTTTGACTGGGCCAATGAAGAACTTTCACCACTTTCCTTCAGATCCTTTTGGTACATGGTGTACCTTCGCTGGATCTTTCTTCTTTGAGACCTATAGAGTACTGGAACCATATTTGGTTTTTTTTTTTCTTTGGGTGCTTGAGTAATACCCAATTATTTAGAGCCACCAAGGGAGGCTTAATCATTCTGCCCTGGTCTCCAAAGACACTTCTCTGTGTAGGTATTTCCTTATGCTTGTTCTGCATGAAAAACCAGTCTGGCACCCTTAGTACCTATGAACTCACTGATTCAATTGCTGAACTTGCCTTCCCAGTCTTTGAAACCACCTTTGAGGCTAACTTCTGAGGCCATTCACTGGCTCTGGCAACCTATCTTGAGCCTAATTAGGGCCTTTTTTTAGGGTAATTGCCTTGCCTCTTGTTCAAACTTGACTTCGGAGGCCAATTACTGGATCTGGTTCCTTGACTTGAGCCCAATTCAGGCTTTCTCTCAGGATCTGGTCTGAACTCATACAGAGGTCTCTTACCATTGGAATGTATTCCAGTGGCTGGTGGTCCAGCCAAGTATGGTTGTTGTCGGGGACCAGTTAGGTATAGCCTCTTATTGTAGGTATTGGTTGCCTTAGGGCGTCTCTATACATCCTTATAATACTGTTTCACATCAATTGGGAGCCCTTTCAACCATTTGTAACTTAACCTGCATCTGAGACACATCCTTTGTATGACAGCTGTCTCAAGAGAGTCATCATCCAGCGCCTCATCACTAGAGTCATCCTTTTGGTCTGCAAAGCTCTGTCTATTTTCTGGTGAACTTTTGGTATCCTTCTTGAAAGCAGTCTGGCTGGTAACATGCATCTGCACATTAACCTCCTCCAATTCTTTCAAGGATAGGTTTTGGAAAACTGGCACGCCAACATTGGCTGTAACTACCCCAATCTCTGGGAATAGGTTACCCCAATCTCTAGGAATAGGTTAGTGTCAATCCCTATAGCTTTCTCTGCTTTGGCTGGGAACTTTAAACTCTCCTTTCGAATCTGTTCTTGGATCCTATCCCAAAAAATAATACAGTTTTTAGTTGAATGAGACTAAAAATTGTGCCATTTACAGTACATTTTCCCTTTAAGTTCTTTTGGGGTAGGGATATTAACTCCCTTTGGTAACTTTAAGAAAACCATTTTGAGCTAGTCTCACAAATTCAGGCTCTAGTAGAATGACCCTACACTTGTTTCGTGCCCTTTTGAATCTGCAATAAATTAAGCAACCTTCTCATTAGGCCTTTGGCTCAACCTTGCCAAATCTACCATGGAAACTTTAGGCTCTGTTTGGAAGAATTGGGCATAAAATGCCTCCTCCATTTGCTGCCAAGTTTGGATAGAACCAGGTGTAAGGTTAATATACCATACAAAGGCTGCCCCAGTTAAAGAATTTGGAAAGAGTCTCAACTTCATATAGTCATTATTGGTAAATTCACCACATTGGGCTACGAACTTGGTAATGTGTTCTACTATTGACTGGTTTCCATTTCCATAAAAGAGAGCAAAGTCTGGTATTCCAAACCCTCTTGGGTATTCATGCACCCTATCCACCCATTCTGGGTATGGCTTCCTATACATAGGAGTCTGAACCCCCTGAACTATAGGTCCACACATTTCTCTGACAATATCAGCAATTTGGTCCCTATGAACCATATTTTGTGCTTGTTGGACTACTACTGGAGGAACAAACACAAGGTTTGGTAGAAACCTATGTGCTTAAGGTTCTCTTGGTTTAAAGGGAGGTATATTTGGGACTGGCTATCCCTGTGGTACTAGCTGCTGTTGAGGGTATGGTTAACCTCTTTAAGCCTGTCCTGTGAAAGGACCTGCGAAAGGTGCTACCATAGAAGGAACAAGTGTTGTTTCTCTCCCAGCTATAGAAAACCCTTCCAACCCCCCGAGTGTGAATTCGAACAGAGGATTAGTGAACCCCCTTGTGCCAGGCATGGCTTTGAACATGGGATTTGAAAACATTCTCATGCCATTTTCTTGTGTTGGCTTAGATCCACCAATTTGTATGGCTTCGCTGTCAGGTAATGAGAAATTTTGATTTACCACAGGCCTCGAGAAAGGCTCATACCATGACTAAGGTATCGGTGATGGTCTTTCATAATTTTGATTACTAGTCTGATCATTAGTATGTCCACTACTTTGCATAAGTTGTTTCTCTCTTGCCAATTTTTGCTGAAGAACATTTGAATTTTCCTCCATATGCCTTGTGCTAGTTGGTTGATCGGAATTCATTCGATCCATGAAGGATGTTGCCCATCTTTCCATTGTACACATTAACTGTTGTCCCATGGCATCTACCAAGCCTCCCCATGAATTCATTGGCTGGGTAGACGGAACTGTGGATGGTCCAATTCCATGGCTTCGTCTAATATTTTGAACATGTGGTGCATGTTCTGAGTTGCTGGTCTGTTCGACCATAGGTTTTGATGAGATAGGTACTTCCATAGGATGTGTTATCATATTATCCTCTGGATCAAGTACTTCTACCTCTCCCTCCACACCTTCTTCCGGGCGTTCATTTTCTCCTTGTCTCCTATGTCTAGCCATTTTCTGGTCCCACCGGGCGTACCAAAAATATATGTTGACTTTTTGGCTTTCGAAGGTTAATAATGTAATTTTAAGCATGCCAGCAAGGATCAATTAGTCTTTACAAAATATTAATTGCCAACCAATTATCAAACGATTGTGTTATAGTTCTCTCAACCTCAATGAAAAGGACTTTTACTGGTGGCTTTTTTAGGAGAATTTAGTAAATAACAACAAATGAAGAACAATCTCAGAATCTGAATTTCATTAAGTAAAATGAAAACTTACAATGATCTGACCCAGCCTCGTAAAGGTTTACAGCTACAAACTATTTGAAACTACTCTTAGGAAATGAAGTACAGTACATGAATTGAAGTGCATAAATGTAAAGGACTGTAAAAACTAAAAGGAAAAACGAAGTAAATAAACTGATTTTTTTATCTGAGTTTGGCTTCATTCTGGAGCCTTCTTTACTATTTATACTTTTCAATGATAACCATCGAAGTGAGCTTTCAACCGTCGAAATGTCTTTCCATGATTGCTGAACATGTTTCCTCACAGTCAATCCCACTATGCCACTCTTGCAGTTAGGCTTCTCTCCTGATTTTGAATTTAAACTTTGTGAGTAACCGTTAGGCCACATCATCTTGTATCCTTCGATTGTTCCAGTGTTATGCAGATTCATTATTACCAATACGAACTGCCATGTGTTTGACTTTGGTTGGCAATTTGTATTAACTCTCCAAATTGCCATCTTCGTGCCACGTGTTAAATTGTGATTGGCTTTTACAAATTATACAGCCAATAGTCCCCAATTTTTGTTATTTTTGTTGTTGTTGTGTTGTGGAAAAAGATGTTAAAAGAAAGTGATCTAAGCTTCTATGAATACCTGTCTTGTCATGATCTTTACGTGTTCTCACCCAATCAAGTCGCTTTGACCATCTCCAATCATCCATTAGATTTTTTTATCTAATTTAATTTTAAATTTGAGAAAAAAATCTTAATTTGATATGAACTACTCAAATCCTTTTCATTAAATTTTCATCAAAATCTTTTCAAATATTACCTTCTCATCTCAAATTTCACTTTTCATCAAATTTGATGAAAAAAATTCAAGTCCAATGCTTTATTTTTTAAAATTTTCAACAAATTCAAATTTGATGAGTTCTCAATTCGATGAAAAAAATGACTCTCCTTTGATTTGATGAACATTTGTGAAAGGATTGGAGATAATTTTTTAACACTTTTTCATCAAATTTAAATTTGATGAAAGAAAATGTGAAGGATCATAATATCTTAAATTTTAAATGATTATCCTACGGAAATTATGCAACTTTTCTAGTCCAGAACTTTAGGCAGTGTTTGATTCATAAATTTGGAAAGAACAGGGGGGGGGGAAAGTATGTAAAATATAATTATATTTTATTCATACTTCGCCTAGTTTCTTCCATTTTTTTTTTCAAACTCATGAACCAAACACATTGTTGGAATTTGGCCAAACATCTTTGACCTCCCAAATTTTTTCATGTTTTTGTTCTCATTTACTCCCAACTATCAAATCATGTGAATATCTTAACATAGACAAATTTTAAGACATGATCTAATAATTAAGAATCTATTAAGACAAGATAAAAAAAATATTTGAGACTGGAATATCATGCATGTCAAATAACGTACCTACAGAAATTATGCAACTTTTCCGGTCTCAAGTACCCAGGTTTTGGCTAAGCATCCTTGATCTCCAAATTATTTCATCCCTTTGTTTCAATGTACTTTCAATGGTTGGAGAGTGTGAAAATTTCGATTTTGGATAAATTGCAAAACATGATCTAATAATTGAGAGTCTATTAAGACATGATGATATAGAAAAATTTGATAAAAGAGGATCCCGTATCACAAGATATATTTATCTGTTTTATTTTTATTGAGTAGATAAAAGGACCTGGTCCATAATAGTTCTTTTTTTATTTTTATTTTTGGCTAAGCATCCTTGATCTCCAAATTATTTCATCCCTTTGTTTCAATGTACTTTCAATGGTCGGAGAGTGTGAAAATTTCGATTTTGGATAAATTGCAAAACATGATCTAATAATTGAGAGTCTATTAAGACATGATGATATAGAAAAATTTGATAAAAGAGGATCCCGTATCACAAGATATATTTATCTGTTTTATTTTTATTGAGTAGATAAAAGGACCTGGTCCATAATAGTTCTTTTTTTTTTTTTTAGTTCATGGTTGATCTAACATATAAAATAGTAAGCAATTAGCAAGCTAGAGAATTAGCATAAGCTATTATTTGGGGTAATTTCACATCAGTGAGCATTTGGAAAAATATTTTTAAATTAGTAATAAATTTTATAAATATCAGAAAGTAAAATCATAAACTTTTTTTTTTATAGATTTGTAATTAGTTTTTGAGGTTACCACTGACAAGTAAACTCCCCTTATTATTTAGGGGGAATTACACATATGTGATAATCAGGAAAAATATTTACAAAAAAAATAAATAATAAACATTATAAATATTAATAATAATAATAATATGTTTTTTTATCTCCACTTATGTGTAATTCCCCCTAAACCACTTGTGCCTTCTTTCTCCTCAAATGAGTACGCTTGTGTAGGTGGGGAGGGACTAGTCGCCAATTCTCTCTCTCTCTCTATATATATATATAATTTTAATAATTCAAACCATTCAATATGTAGAGTTCGTTAAGTACTTTATTCTTGTAAAGAATCACATTGATCGGATATCGGTAGTTACTTGATCGGAGTATATTTCTGTCAATGATAAATATAATCTACACATACTAGGTTACCAATTATCATTGTTGATTACTTTCACTTTATTTTTCAATTTTGTTTTTTTTATAATAAGAATGCTACTTCGCATGACCCCTAAAAACATTGGTGATTACTCAAAAAAAAAAAAAAAAAAAATGTTTGAGGGCACAATTTTTGTGGCTCAAATGGCTCAAAATTGCCAAAACGACGTCGTTTTTACAATTCTGATGTTGTTTTGTACTCAAAACGACGTCGTTTTGGCAATTTCGAGCCATTTGAGCCACAAAAATTGTAGCCCTCTACCATTGCTAAAAAAAAAAAAAATCTTTGTTAAAACTAGGATTCAATTTTGGTGGGCCCAATCTTGCGCAATCCTAGTCTAATTTGATTTTTTTTTTTTTTAAATTTAGACATTGTAATTTTAAATTTAGTAAAGGTTTGAGCTAAAAATTTTAGCCTAATTAAATTTGAACAAGGTTTATGTGGGTTCTCACAACCCAACAAACCCAAATTTTATTGTTAATATCTAAATATATATAATAAGGGTCTTGTTAACAAATGTCCCCAGGTCAAAAGTGAATGACAAAAAAATTGAATAATACAAGACACTTTTCACTAATTGCAATGCACTTTTATTGCAATCAATAATTTTTTTTAATAATTTTACATATTTTGAAGACACTTTATACACGTTTCTCAAAATTAAACAATGCATGAAGACACTTGTTAACATTTGTATATAATAAATATGAATATTTTAAATTTTTGATTATTTTCTCACAAATATCAAATTCCATTGCAATATGTTATGCTACTCTCAATACATAGAACTCAAACCATTTTTTATTTTGTTTTGTGTTTTTATTTTGAGATTTTTATTTTTTATTTTCAAAAGGAGCTTAGTTTGAATTTTGAGCCGTGCCTAAGTGGGCCCTAGCCCCACCTAAAACCCAAACTCGCATGTGTTACAACCCTACATGAAACTTTGATTTTACATTTATAAAAGATCTACCATTATTATTATTTGTGAAAATGTAATGACAAAAATCTAGACTTCAATTTTTATAATCTTGTTGAATTCCTTGTTCACAGGTTTCCATTGGTGAACTCTTACATTTGGATTCGTTTCACTATCTGGAATTTCTTTTAATTGCATATTTTGGTTTTAAAATGTTTATACATTTGAGTAATGAAATCATCTATCTGTCATGGATATAATAGTCTCTCTAAAAATGGGGGTAAGGTTGTATATATTTTGTCCACTCCAAATTCTATTTTAATCGGAATCTTGTGTACCGAGTTACATTTTTCTTTTTCTTTCTTTTTATTTATTGTTATGAATATATTTTGTAAGATTATTATGGATTCATGTACTTTATGAAGGATATAAATCTAGTTTAACAATAATGTGAAACCTAAGCAAATGGGGGCTAAATATTGACACATAAGCTACTTTCTTTTGATCTTTGACCATAGAGCTAAATGTGATTTTTGTCTTTTGTCACTCATTACTATGGTTGCATTTGCAAAAGCATGAGTTTGTGTTTTATCAAATCCGTTCAGTTTTGGATCAATTGAATTGAATTATTGAATTCGTTGAGATATTGAATAGTAAATCCTACACATTTTTAAATTGTATGATTATGAAACTCACCTTATTGGAATGATTTTACATTCAATGTTAACTGAAGTGCATGACATTTTCTGTACACTCTTGAATCACAAAAGCTTAATGAAAAATCCATGTTGTTTAACGTTATTAATTGAAATTATTCCTTTTCGTACACTTGATTCTAGTGGTGGACTTAAGACCAGACTTTTCATTTTGAATTTTTTTTTTTGTTTTTTGTTTTTTTGTTTTTGGTTGTGGTACATTGAAGACTCAGTGGCTTCTCTAATTTCCAAACCAAACTGCAACAGGGCTCACCAAAAGTCACTGGACTTTCCAAACCAAATTTGTGATGATTTATATTTAAATTAGAGATTTTGGTTTGTTGTTGTTTGTGTTAAAATTGGGGATTTGATTTGTGATAAAATTAAAAATATTAGTTTGTGGTGATTTATATGTAAATTAGGAATTTGGGTTTGTTATGATTTTGTGCTAAATTTAAGAATTTTGATTTGTGTTAAATTAGAGATTTCAATTTGTGGTGGTTTGTGATCAAATTGGTGATTTTGATTAAGGATTTTTATTTTTATAGCTTGGTTGTCTATATAGAGAGACATTTTTTAGGGTGTTGATAATGATACTATCGGGATTAATTATAGAAGTTTACAATTTAAAACTTTTTGTAATGAATATTTAAGTTTTAGGGTTTAATATTAGCTCGAATTTTTTTTCAGTGTGTTTGGTTTGATTTTTTTGGATTAAGTTTTTTTAAAACTGAATTTTTTGATTTTCGTATTTTTTTGTTTTTAGTGAACATTTTTAAAATTTTAAACATTTTTTTTTACCTTTTTAGATGCACCTTACTTAGATATATCTAAAAAGTAAAAAATTTGTGAAAAAATATTTTAAGAAATTAATAAATACATAAAAATACAAAAAATATACTGAATTCTCGTATTTTTTTTTGTATTTTTGGTATTTAGTGAATTTTTAAAAGGTTTTTTTCACAATTTTTTTACTTTTTAGGTATATTTATGTTAGGTATGTCTAAAAAGTAAAAAAAAAAAATTACTTAAAATATTAAAAAAATTCAGTAAAAACAAAAAAAAAAACATGAAAAATAAGAAAGTAGAATTTTCTGAAAAATGTTTTTTGAAAACAGGAACCAAGCAAAGTGATTATTATGTTACTGTTATTGATTAGGAAAAATTCGACTAGTTGTGGAAGTAATTACTTATTGAAGTAGTTACTGATTGTTTTCTTCTTCATTACAGGTCCAGATGAATAGTGTGGTGTAAACGATTATTGGGATAGAGGGCTACAAGTAGTTATTACAGATCCAGATGAATATTGAGATTGTGGAACTCTTGGTTTAGCATGCTCTAAATATTGAACTATGGCTAAACTGAATTTGTGTATTGTTGTTGAGACTTTTGGTATTGTTGATAAAATTATTACTGATGTGGTTTTATCTCGTGATTGCAATGATTATTGTGGAATGAAATTGAATTGAGTTTCTCACCACCTTTGCATGCTCACAGGGTGTAGTCAGTGTTATAGGTGTGCAACATTGTCACTTGCCTGGCTTGGTTGGCTTTGGGGCATGACAATTATTGTTTGTTTGTTTTTTTTGAAGTCGTATTATTATTTTCTGACTTGATGTAGGAAAGGTAACATAAAGGAACCGTTATCGTTAATCATGCAAAGGAGCAGACAAACATCAATTTTTAATTCAAACAATTAAGATTTGTCTCTTTCCAAGAAGCACAAGACAAGAGAGTTGGTAACTATTAGTAGTGAAACTACTCTAGAGAATGGTCTCTCCTATGTGTTTGCATCAAAATCTTACATGCAAGTTAATACATGTCAATATCAGTAGTCACATTAGTGTAATGACTTAGTTGCTTGCCTTTAGGACCCAACTCAACTAATTTTAGGTATCCCTTGGCTAGAATTTTTCAATAATTATGTTAGGCTTGCACAACTCTCTATTTGATCCGGTAATAGAAAGGATGAACAAGGTTCTGGCTTAAATTTCTTCAAAGTTCATTGTCAACTAATCAACTACTGTTTGATCTACTTGGCAAAAAGTTGTTGCAAGCTTAAGTTCTGAGGAAACAATAGGGACAATAACCATACATCTGAACATTGATTTCTTACAGAATCGAAAAATAATGAATACAATTATAACACAACAAAATAAGTAGCAAGAGGTTTAGTTTTGTGTAATAATCAAATGAGTTTGATCATTATATATTAAGCTATGTAAGCAGAGTTTCATAATGCTCTGCACATCAAACAAAACTGTAGTAATGCTACAAATGGGAATTGGGTGTGAAACCTTACTGCTGTTCTTGTGTGGTGACCCCAACTTGTGACAGACCAATGATATTGTATGTGAGGGTCCGAGACAGTTTCCGGAATATTTGAAGTTCCTCGAAGATCACTGAAGAATCCGAATTCTCTAGAAATGAGTGGTGAGGCTTAGATTCTTCAATAGTTGCAAAACACAATAGCAAAGAGATGATGGAGACAAAAGATTGGGTGAAGAATGTAAAGTAGTTAGATTGAGCATAATGGCAAGGTTCTCCCATGGATCTTCCACTTTCACTCTCAAGATAGATAATGGAAAATGGAGATTAGTTCTCTCCAAGAATTATCTCTCCAAAATCCTCTTCTCTAAAGCTATGGGTGAGTGCTCTATATATAGGCAACTCAAGATGTAGGCTAGAATATTCTCTCTAGATACTTTGTTCGAGAAGGTGACCTCTCCGAGGATGAGAAAAACCCCGAAGAGGAGATCAACCTCTTGGTGAACCCTTCTTCTTAGCCATGCCTAATCAATGATCCCCAATCATCCCAAAGGGGTCAGGGGTAGTCCCATAAGACGCCCTCTCGCAAATGGGTCAGGGTTAGTTCAAGAGAATGTCCTGCAGCAAATATCGCCGAATCTCAGGAACCCCTTAGATTGTGCCACCTCAACCCAGGTATAGGCTATTTAACCGAAGAGTGAATTTATCTTCACTCATCATCCTCGGGATCAGGTCCTTTGTTTGGACGTTGTCACGCCCATGGTTCTGGTGCGTAGATCCCAAAAAGCTCTAAACCTGCAAGTGTTATGGGATTTATTAATGAAGCAGCTTCTAGATTGCGATCGAATCCGTTTGAAGCCAAATGCTTCGGATCTCTAAGTTCGTAGATCTGAACCCTTTCGAGTCCGATCTTAAATAGGTCTCTAGATTCGTGGTTCCGAACCCTTTTTAGACCAAGCAAACACCTTGCAGAATGGATCTCCTCCGAGGGTTTCATCTCTTTTGAAATCAATGGTTAACCTCCTCGGACGCCTATATGATTTTGGTCTCCTTAGATGGACTTGTTGGGCTCTCTTTAGAGATATATGCTTGATGGGTCCTCTTCGGCCCAATTTGTTGACTTGAGGGTCTGCTCAATAGAATTTACCTGGGCCTACTTGGCGATAATTTCTCCAAGCCTACCAATTTTTGGGCTTTCCGATTGGGCCCAATTAATTTAATGGGCTCAAGTTAACACCTCTTATAGATATAACTTTCATTTACTTTCAAAGCACACTAGTACATACAAATTTAATTGAATAATAGCAAGTGAAATACTAAATAAGCAAACCCCAAACCACCCTAATAAGTCTTAAATATTCTTAAATCCATTCCATTTAATAAGAAACATAAAATATTAATTCCAAACCTCAAAAATGCAAATTAGGTTGGTTGAAGGGGGCACCAAACTGGTTCCCATCAGAACTATATAGATATAGTAATGTTAAATTACACACACACTCTTCATAAGTATCAAATCACACTATAATTTTTTTTATACTTAAACAACTACAGAACTAACCCTGTTGTATACCAAGAACAATCATTGTGAGGAAAACGTGAATTTGACTGACCCCTAACATTGGGCGGCCTAAGATAAACATGCACACCACCCTCCTCAGCTTGTCGCCGCAATTCTGCTGCCTCTTTCATAAGAATTGCAGCTATCCTATTTTCTGTCTCCAAATCCATCTAAACCTGATAAGGAAAACAAAAGAACAAAACAAGTCAACACCAGATATAACTTAGACACCAATAAAGCAAAATGGAACTAGAATATCCTAATGTATGCATACACGTTACGGGTAAAATTTATGAGCTTCACACGTCCTATGGCATATTGGCCTGTGTCAGAAATTGCATTGAATCACGTATCATAATTTTATTCCTCTTTTTCCTTATTTGTGACTTTCTTGAAAATAGGTGGAAGAAATATAGAAACAAAAATGTACATAACACCAAAATGAATATAAAGCAATTGATATTCAACTTCATGAAAAATACTATGGGTCAAGAGTGCAAAGGTATAAATCATTAATTAGTAGTAGTACCTAAAAATGAATGTTAGAAAAAAATAAAATCAATTTAACAGAGTGTCATGTCATTGCACTATTCAATCTTCATTCCACAACATAGACTTTTAAAAATAAATCTGGCATAATGATATTTCACATTCAAGCAAAGCACCTGGAATTGACAAGGACGAACACTAGGTAATTCACATTAAGACTTAACTGATTGATGAGCATGACTAATACTAACTAGTGAGTTGTAACTACCCAGTAATTATATAATTAACAAACCAAAAGTTCCAACTTCCAATCGACACTCGCTAGTATGCCAAAGGGAAGCAATCAAGCAATATGTAGGCTATACTTTTATAAAAATTCGTATGAGTCTACAACATGTAAGTTTCCATGCGCCCCGAATTCAAATTGTTCATAGAGCTCAAGTACAAAGCTCAACCTGACATCATGTGTTCTAATTTGTCATGTAGGATGGTACTACCTTGTATTTATAAAAGGTGAGCACATGGGCATAAATCGTTCAATTTTCAAGGGAAGTTAGTTAGCTCGCTAAGACATTTTGATATGAGGCGGTATACGTGGCAAGATCTCTCTCTCTCTCTCTCTCTCTCTCTCTCTCTCTCAATAGAAGCGTGGGACTAGCCCAAGGCAACATGACCCACGCAGATGTAACACCATGGTGAAACTTCCATCTTTAGTCTCCAAGCAAAAAGACCATAGAGTCTCGTAGTGTATGCTGAAGACTACGATGTGCCTAGACCCTACCTTTCAATCAAAAACTACAATTGGAAAGTACCAACACCATAGTAATTATATTTTTGAATAACATATTTTCAAAATTACAAATTCATAGTTTTTTTGTTGAACTTATAGCACACTCCCTCACATGATGGGAACCACAAAAGAGAAAAGCAAGGTAGTTAAATACAACAAAAAGGCTATAAAAATCAGTTATATATTTTCCCCAAATCTTGTTCAGCATTTGATACAAACTTGTACAAATTCGGATTCTTGTTTCTATTTAAAATTTTCCAGTAAACCAAACAAAACAATGAAAAAGTGTTATTTTCTTTCCCTTTCTTTCTTGTACACACTGGAATAAATAAGTTAGAATGGAGTGCAAGTTGGAATGGGAGTGTATCATCGAACGGAATGCAAATGACACAACCCAATTCTCTTGATTGGTAACCAACATGAAATTATGATTCCGACTCCAATAATTGGTTATGCTAATTAATAGTGCTATGATGGAGTGTCATATGAATATATATGTTCCTGACTTATTCTATTATATAAAGCACACGACACAAATCAGAAGTTTTGTCACAAATTTTTTTTTTTAATTTTCCAATAATACCCATAAATTAACTACTACACAGACTACTCAAGCCCTGTCCCCCGGATTTGTTCTGAGAAAAGAGAGAAAAATTAAATCAATTTAACAGAATATCAAGTGGCACTATTCAACCTCCATTCCACAAAATAGGCTATTAAAAATCAATCTGGCATAATGACATTTCACATTCAAGCAAAGCAAAAGTAATTAACAAAGACCAACACTGGGTAATGTCCTTCAATCTATCACATTAAAACTACACTGATCCATAAGCATGACTAATGTACTACCTAGTGAGTAGTAACTAGCCAGTAATTATATAATTAACAAACCAAAAGTTCAACTTCTGACTTGTACCCGCTAGTATGCCAAAAGCAAGCAATCAAGCGATATGGGGTGATACTTTTATAAATAAACAAAAAACTATTAGTCTACAACATGTAAGTTTCCATTCCCCCCAAATTCAAATTGTTCAAGTACAAAGCTCAACTTGACATCATGTGTTTTAACTTGTCGTGTAGGATAGTGCTACCTTATATTAATAAAAGGTGAGCACATGGGCATAAATTGAAAGAGAAAAATAGAAAAGGCTGTGGTGGGTGCTTAGGAGGAGGTCGTGATTGGATGAGAGCGAGGCTGTTTTAATCGATTAATGGACAAGATTTTGGAGGATTGGAGTCGGTGGAGAGGGAGGGAGAGGATAGAGAAGATAACAGGGGAGAGAGACGGAACACAACCAACCCTTTCTCATTTTTTTCCTTTTTCTCAGCTACAATTAGGGCAAACTAATTAGACTTTACTCTACAACCTTAAAAAAATAAATAAATTGAAAATAATAATTTTATTCTCTCGAAAATGATTTATAAATAAAAAATTGATGACATTTTTAAAAGAGTAATGATTGAGATCCTCACTCTCACAAGATCCCTATAAATCTGGACCATGCATAGTGTAGATCTCAAAGATATATGAGTAGATCTTATACATACATGGAGGATTAAGATCACTTTGAGATTGTGGGAGTCATCTCCAAAGGAGGTTCCAAATATTTTCCTTTTTAAAATCAATAGTGATACAAAACTCTAGAGGAGCAGCTCTACTTAACTGGCAGTACGAAAAAAAAAAAAAAGGAAAAAGACAAAACATAGTTGGGAAAATGATAAATTAGAGCTCTTTTAGAGCTTTAAAACATTTTCCTTTCAAAATTGTAACTCATTCATTTTACAACAATGATAGAGAGTTCTGATTTTGAAATTCTAAAGAGAGCTTTAGTGATGTGACAAGAGAAAGAAAAAAAAAACATAGATACACATATCACATCATATGTGGGTCTCACTCTTTGTCACATCCCTAAAGTTCTCTTTAAAGTACCAAAATTAGAATTCTCAATCTTTATTCTTAATTTTAATGTGTCTTTTAATTTAAAATAAATAGACACACTTATGTTATCTTATTTTGTATAAATTTTTTATAATAACTTTTTATTTGTATATTATCACTTTTACTATTTTACTTACTGTCGATATCACTTTATCCTCACTAAAAATTTGGGCACTTAACTCTTATTTGAATGATGATATATATATAAAAAAAAATTATATAATAAATTCATACAAAATGACATTACATATTTGTGTTCATTCATTTCAAATAAATAAATAAGATAATTAAAGGGGTTTACAATTTTTAAAATGTTATTGTTACATTATTTTTATAAATTTTTTTGTATGTATTTTTTGTTTACAAATCATTTTTTTTTTATTTTCACATTTATGACAAAAATATCTTTTTTCTTTTATGATGGGTTTGCAGTGTGAATTTAGATAGAGATTTGGAAAAGAAAACATAAAATGTGTGTAAAATGTAGGTGAAATATAACTACATTTCATTCACATTTTATATACATTTTCTCTTTTCATTTTCCTTTCCAAATCCATATTCCAAACACAACCTTATAAAAGCCTTGTTTGATAAGTTGGTTATTTTATTTGGCTTTTTTATTATTTTAGCCTGACTAAAAAAGTTGTGTTTGGAAAGTTGATTAGTTTTTTTTTTAGTTGATTTGATTATTGTGAGAGAAAAAGTGAAATGATTATGAGTTGGATGTGATATTTTGTCTTATTGACTATTTTAACTGATTATTAAAGACCAAAAAAATCAAATCATGTACAATTTTTAAATTTAAATAAATAAAAATCTAAAGTTTCGTTGGGCATTGGCTAATATAGCCAACTTTTTTGTGTTGGGACTTTTTTAGTTTGCCTTTTTTAGCCTCGTTTGATTTGGATTTTTAAATTTTTTTGACTTTTGTGAGAGAAAAAGTGTAATGATTATGGGTTATATGTGATATTTTATCTTCTTAACTTATGTAACCTATTTTGTTATTTTGTACCTTTTTTAGCTCTAAAATGATAGCGAAACCAGGGTTAAAGAAGAAGCAAAAAAATCTATTCTGTAACCAAGTAATTTATTCTTTTCAAATAGGAAAATGGTATGAACCCCAAATGAATTATCAAATATTCTACCAAACCTCTTAGATGGATATGAGACCTACACAAAATATAGTGTAGGTCTCACTATCCTATCTAAGAGGTTTGATAAGAATATTTGATAATTTATTTGTGATCTCTAGCAGAACTCTTTCAAATAATGATGGTAATCAACAAATAGAACAAATAATAATTGATTCAAAGTACAAATCATTTGTAAATTGTGTTTTTGTTGCAACCTGTAAGAATTTTAGAATATGTTTGGTTTAGTTTTGAGAGAATAATTTTTAAAAATTGTTTTGGAGAGAGAGTTTAGAAATTTTTTTAGTTTGTTTGGTTGTGTATTTTGAAAGTAGTTTTGGAGTTTGGAATGATTTGATATTTTGTTGTAATTGAGTAGATGTGTGTAAGAAAAAAAGTGATTGAGAATGAGAGATGGGAGAGAAAAAGTGATTGTATAGCGATCCGCGTTTCCCTTTGCTTTAATTGTTGTATCCGGACTTAGGTTCCGTGGAGTTGGTTGTTGTGTATATCTTGTTTACATCCTTTACTCTTTGTATTTGAGTCTTGGGTTGTGTTGGGCAGGTTTGAAACAGGTTGGTTGAGCTTAGGAACCAAATGTAGTTGCCCAGATTTTGGCTTGTTCGCTCGAGCGGATCTTTTGGCGCTTGAGCGGGGCCTTTATTGTAGCTTGTCCGTTTGAGCGGGGGTTTCGGCGCTCGAGCGGGAAAATCACCCATCCAGTATTTTCTCTGCAGGGTTGTCCGCTCGAGCGGGGGTTTGGGCGCTCGAGTGGGAGTTTGTGTGTGACACTCGAGCGGGAAATCGGACGCTCAAGCGGGGACCTGGTTCTGCAAAAGTGCTGGGACTGTGTATCCGGCGCTCGAGCGGCGGATTGGACGCTCGATCGGCGGATTGGACGCTCGAGCGGGAGTCTGTGAGTGACGCTCGAGCGGGGGTTTCCACGCTCGAGCGGGGCGACTTTTATTTAAATCCGAGATCCGGATTTTTGGTTCACTTTTCAACCTCCTTTCTCTCTCCTACTTTCCCAAAAAGCTATTTTGAGAGCTCCTCACACTAAAACCCTAACTTCTCTCTTAGGATTGATCTAGTAGGAGTGATTTCCTCACCTTGGGCCTTTACAAAAGTTGTGTTGATCGTCGAGGGCTACGTATTGATCCAAGAATATTGAGTTTTGGAGCACTTTGAGTTTCGTCATCTTCTTCCTTTGAGCTCCGAATTTGAGGTAGGGATTCCTACTCACTTCTATGGTCTTTGACATAGATTTTTGGTTGTTTTGATAAAGTGTTGAAGTTGGGTAATTTTGGGACATAGGGTTTCAAAATGTATTAAAGAGGGTTTTGTGATTTTGGGCTCATAACATGTATTTAGGTTTCAAAATGATGATATAATAGTTGGTTGGGAATATTTGAACCTTTGGGTTGATATTGAGAGTTGGGGGAAAAAGCCCTAATTTGTTGTTTAAATTAATTGGCATAATTAATTTGGGAAACTTGTTGTTATTTGGAATTGAGTTGGAAATAATGAAATTGGCTCATTATATTGTGAAATGGTGGAGTTGGATTTATAAATCGCTCACTTTTGAAAACATCGATATTTTATCTGTTGGAGCTTTTATTATCTGCTTAGAAATAATTGCTTGGGCTACCGGTGGAGGGTAGTTTTGATTGTTGTAGACAATGCATGATGATTAGGCAAATTAAAACTAATCAATTGGATGCGTCATAGAGTATGACGGTTGATAGAATACATTAACGTTATGTATTGATTGATTGTGTATATGACCTTTGTGTATATACGTTTTGTGTATGGGAGAAGATAGGGGGTGTACTCCACGGTTTAGGGGAAGATAGGGGATGGACCTCTAAACGGATGTTGTTGGGAGGAGATAGGGGATGGACTCCACTGATACAGCTCATATGCTTGTCAGTTTATGTGTTAATATAGCTCATATGCTTATCTATGGAAGTGTTGATATAGCTTATATGCTTATCTGTTGAAGTGTAGATACAGCTCATATGCTTATCTGTTGAAATGATGATGTAGCTTGTATGCTGTGGGAGCCGAATAAGTGGAAGAGTCGGGAGGCGTACCCCAGAAGCTAGATGCTACTCGGCTCCGTATTGCGTAACTAGGGCGCCGAATACATTAACAAAGCCGAACAGACGAGGGACAGTAGATCTGAATGAATGTAAGGTGAATAGGACAAAAGTAGGCTCAGGCCCCAAGGCCCAAGAAAGTGAGTATAAATTTAAGAACCGCAAATTCAGAAAGGTATGTAAGAATCACTTCACTTAACTTAAAGAAGAGGTTATCTTGAGTGTCTGAACTAACTTGTTCGTTGGAGTGCTAATCTCGGCACCCCCGACCGGAGTTTTCCTCTTTTCAGGTGACTAGCTGAGGATCTCCAGCGCCTCTCAGGATCAGAAGAGTATTTCCAAACCACTTCTCCATAATTGGCGCTGTCTGTGGGAATACTCAAATATATCCATGGCAGGCGTGACCGGAGATCCTCCGATGGCCACCGACAAGACCACACAGAGAGGTGACCTCATTCCAGCCAACTCGCTTGGACAACAAACCATCGCAGCAAGACCAACCTCAGACCTCCGCTCATCGTCAAACCCAATGCAAAAGACAATACAGGTGACCATGGCACAAGCTAGGCAAACCAAACAGAGGTTGGACAACATCATCGCTGAAAACGAACGCCTTAATCGCGATCTGGCCTCGGAAATATCAAAATCCAAACGAACGGCACGCCAGGCTTCTGAGCGACCACCGAGGGCAGATGATTGACGATCCCGGGCCCCGCAGCAAGCAACTGACGGCGGCTATGCGACGACAGATCCCTCTGCAGAGTTGGCAAAGGATGAACGTCTTCACCAGTGCGTCCGGAAGGATGTGGACGAAACACCTGCTCCTCCGCAGGGTGCAATTCCGCTTGATATCGTCCACATGATATACAGCCTGCCAGCAGCTCGGGTCGTACATGCGATCCAATCACATCCAGGTCCCCAACAGCAGCTCACGCTAGGGATGGCAATTTGAAACCGGCCCGACGGGATCCCCGATCCCGACCCCCGATTTAAGCGGGTTTTCCCCGAAAAATACCCCCGCGGGGACAGGGATGGTATTTAAAACTTAATCCCCGAACAGATTCGGGCCGGGGACGGGGATCAGTGTTCAAGCCCCGGCCCCGGCCCCGTTCCCCGGCCCGATTTTTCCCTGAAATGAATTTACTAATTTACCCCCCTATATATATATACACATATACACACATACTAATTTACTAATTTCCCCGGTTGTTCCAGGCCCGTCTCTCTCTCTCTCTTCGCTCTACTCTCTCTCTCACTCTCACCACTGTCGCGAGTCGCGACCCAGTCACGCCGATTGTCCTTCTTCAGCCACAGCTTCCCACCTCCTCCTCCCACCCACCACTCCCCTCCTCTCTCTCCTCCTCCTCCTCCTCCTTCTCACGCCTCTCATCTCTTTCGTCTCTCTCTCCCTCACTCACGTCTGAAGATGGACAGACGGACCGTGGTTCGATCGATCGATCGATCTGAAGATGGACAGACCGTGGTTCGATCTATCTGAAGCTACCACCGCCGGCTTCTCTCGTCTCACCGGCAGCTCCCTCACCGCCGCCTTCTTCTCTCCACACGGTATCTCTCTCTCTCACAGATCTCCTCTCTCTCTCTCAGATTTGTTCTTGATGTTGCTTTCAGATCTGTTCTTGATGGTGATGAAATCTGTTCTTGATGTTGATTTTTTTTTAATGTTCTTGATGGTGATGAAATCTGTTCTTGATGTTGATTTTTTTTTCTTTTTCTTTTGATGTTGATGTTGTATTTTTGGCTGGGGATTTTCGGGGTCGGGGAAACCCGATCCCCGTTCGGGGGCGGGGGTTGGTTCCCCGTCGGGGACGGGGACGGGGACGGGAGGAAGTTCTGCCATCGGGGATCGGGGACGGGGAGGGTGATCCCCGGCCCCGCCCCGCCCCGTTGCCATTCCTAGCTCACGCCAGTGAAGCGGCCCCGAGAATCGCCAAGTATCACCTTTGACGATTCTGATTTGATTGGTGTATCACTCCCTTACATCGATCCGTTGGTTGTTGAGCTGCGCGTCAACCGGTTCAACGTCGAACGCGTTCTCATCGACCAGGGTAGTATCTCGGAGGTTATGTATTATAAAACCTTCATCAAACTCGGATTCAACGAGTCAGACCTGACTCCGGCCCCTTATCCATTATTCGGCTTCAACGCCACTCCAGAGTACCCATTGGGAAAAATCAGCCTACCCGTTCAAGCAGGTTCCAGAACGGTGGACGTGGAATTCTTGGTTGTCAAGCTGCCATCGCCGTACAATCTTATCATGGGGCGATCATGGTTGCATACATTGCAGGCCGTCCCAAGCACCTATCATCAACTGCTTCGTTTCTCCACAGAACATGGCATTGAGCAAATCCGCGGATCCCAGAAATCGGCACAAGCATGTTATCTCCTTGCCGCCAGAACGCCAAAGGAACTGCAAGTAAATTCCATTGAGGTGCCGAATCGAGAAATCCTGGATGACGTTGGGCGGAATCCAAATGAGAAAGCCACGGAAGATTTAGACCGAGTTGACATTGATGGCAGCCCAGAAAAAGTTCTTCATGATCGGTGCCTCTCTGAATCAGGTCGACAGGCAGCAACTGATCTCTTTCTTGCTCAACAACCTTGACGTCTTTGCATGGACTCCGTACGAAATGCCGGGAACAAACCCGTCAGTTTCGCAGCACCGTCTGAATGTCGACCCGAAATGTAAGCCAATCATACAGAAAGGCCGACGGTCAGCCGCGGAGCACACTACCGCCATTGTTGAGGAGGTAGACAAACTGCTTGACGCCGGGGCAATTAGAGAAGTTACTTACCCTACGTGGCTCTCCAATACAGTGGTGGTGAAGAAGAAAAATGGGACTTGGCGAGTGTGCGTCGACTTCACGGATCTGAACAAAGCTTGCCCCAAAGACTGTTTTCCTCTACCTAGAATTGACTAACTCGTCGATACGACGGCACGTCACCAACGCATGAGCTTCCTCGATGCCTACAGAGGCTACCATCAAATCGCCATGCATCCAGATGACCAGGACAAAACTGCCTTCCTCACCCCAAGAGGAACCTATTGCTACAAAGTTATGCCCTTTGGGCTGAAGAATGCAGGGGCAATCTACCAAAGACTGGTCACTACCATGTTCAAAGAGCAACTCGGCCACACTATGGAAGTATACATAGATGATATAGTGGTCAAGTCCAAAGAAGAACAGAATCATATAGCTGATCTAGAAAAGACATTCAGCATCTTACGCAAATACAGAATGAAACTGAACGCTGCCAAGTGTGCGTTTGGAATCGGCTTTGGCAAATTCCTGGGTTACATCGTCAATCACTGAGGAATCGAAGCCAACCCGAGGCAGGTCACAGCA
This sequence comes from Camellia granthamiana, assembly GCA_036172215.1. Taxonomy (NCBI): domain Eukaryota; kingdom Viridiplantae; phylum Streptophyta; class Magnoliopsida; order Ericales; family Theaceae; genus Camellia; species Camellia granthamiana. The sequence continues at coordinate 685,104 of JAXFYN010000049.1, read as the reverse complement.
ATGTTGGAACTCGGCTCCCCCCGTTTAGTAAAAGAAGTCCAAAAGTTGATGGGGATGGCTGCTGCACTTAACAGATTTATCAGCCGATCTACAGATCGCTGCCGACAATTCTTTCAGACACTACGGCAGGGTAAGGCTTTTCAATGGTAAGCCGAATGCGAAGCAGCCTTCAACGGGCTGAAGACGTACCTCCGCTCAGTACCTCTCTTGACAACACCCGCCGCTGGTAACCCGCTTGTTCTATATCTGGCGGTTTCCGATAGGGCCGTCAGCGCTGTACTGTTAAAAGATGAGGAGGGTGAGCAACGGCCAGTCTATTATGTGAGCAAGGCAATGGTTGACGCCGAAACACGCTACCTTCCGCTGGAAAAACTCATCTTAGCCCTAGTCATGGCGGCAAGAAAACTGATGCATTACTTCCAGGGACATAGCATTGGGGTGCTGACAGATTATCCCCTCCGATCGGTACTACGGAGTGTAGAAGCATCGGGACGTGTTTCAAAATGGGCTCTTGAACTCGGCCAATACGACATTCGATTTTTACCTAAAACTGCAATCAAGGGGCAGGTGTTGGCCGACTTTGTTGCCGAATTCACCGGCGAGCATGCCAACTTCAAACCCGATGATCAACCAAAGGCCGAGGTTCTACCAAAGCCGAACTGGAGAATTTATGTCGGGGACATTTGGCAATTATACTGTGATGGATCATCTAACCAAAGGGGCAGTGGCGCCGGAGTTGTAATCATGTCTCCAGACGGCGCAGTGATTAAGCAGGCCGTCAAGCTTGGCTTCAAAGCATCAAATAACGAAGCCGAATATGAAGCCCTTTTAGCCAGTCTGCGGAATGCGCACCTTCTCGGCGCTCGGCGTCTGCTTGTGTTTTGTGATTCAAAGTTGGTAATCAATCAGTTAAAAGGGAAGTATGCGGCAAGAAACGACCGTATGGCGGCCTACATGAAAACGGCCAACTCTCTGCTGGCAAAATTCGACCATCATGAAATGAACCAAATAACGCAGCGATCAGAACACACACGCGGACGCCTTGGCATGCTTAGCCTCCGCCATCAATTCTGAGATCAAACGGATCATCGAAGTAGGTTTCATCCCGGAGCCGAGTATTGGCCCTTCGGAGGAAATCCATGTCAATGTTATAGAATCCGCACCAAGCTGGATGGACCTCATTGCTGCATTCCTCTCTTCTGAACAACTCCCAGAGGACAAAAAAGAAGCACACAGGCTGCGAAATAAAGCCTGTGATATTATCTGAATCCGCAAGGAGGACTTTACAAAAAGTCCCTCTCTGGTCCATATTTGGAATACGTACACCCTGACAAAGTGGAAGAGCTTCTAACAGAAATACATGAGGGCAGTTGCGGTGCCCATTCCGGCGGACGCTTCCTGGCCCATCGAGCTATAACGCAGGGGTATTATTGGCCGACAATGAGGGCCGACGCAGAGAGTTATGTAAAAAAGTGCGAACAGTGCCAAAAGTTCTCCCCTTTAACCCATCTGCCTGCCGAAGAGTTGAACTCTATCACCAGCCCTTGGCCGTTTGCTCAATGGGGACTTGATATCGTAGGACCATTGCCCAGGGCCCCAGGGGACAAACGATTCTTAATCGTCGCGACAGACTACTTCACAAAATGGGTCGAAGCAGAGGCTCTAACACATATACGAGATGCCGACATTAAACGCTTTGTATAGAGAAACATCATAAAACGATTTGGCATTCCGAGAGCTCTGATCTCCGACAATGGCACCCAGTTTGATTGTGGCATGTACCGAGAGTTATGCAGCAAATACGGCATTCGACCTTACTTCTCGACACCGGCCTACCCACAAAGCAATGGTCGGCCGAAGCCTCTAACAAATCCATCTTGGACGGCATCAAAAAGAGGCTGGAAAAAGCTAAAGGCAAATGGGTAGAAGAATTGCCGAGTGTATTGTGGGCTCATCGTACTACGCCAAGGAGATCCACCGGAGAAACGCCGTTTGCTCTATGCTTCGGAACCCAGGCAATCTTACCCCTGGAAATTGGACTCCCAACTCTGAAATCGCAAGTTTTTGACACAGGCCGAAACGACATGATGCTTGCCCTAGATCTGATTCTAATTGAAGAACGAAGAGACCGCGCCCTGGCATCCATGGTACGCTACCAGCAGCAACTCGCCAAGTCGTACAATCAGCGAGTTCAGTTGCGCCGATACACGCCGGGAGAGCTTGTCCTAAAAAAGGTACTTCCAGCCGATCGAAGACCGGCCGATGGAAAACTGGGTCCAAACTGGGATGGCCCCTATCAAATTGAATCCATCACAGGAACAGGGGCATATCGGCTCTCAGACATGACAGGAAGAAGCCTGCCACGGCCATGGAATTCTACACATTTGCGTAAATTCTATCATTGACCCGACTTGTGGGCTTGATACTTGTACATGTTCCATCTTTGTAACACAAAGTTTCTCGTTTTCCCAAGTTCGCCCCAAGCCTCGATTAATAAGGTCCGATTAAGCCTTCCAAGGCCAAAATAAAGACTCCGGATTCGGAGCGCCCTTCGTGGATATCACGATTGGCCAAAATAAAGACTCTGGATTCGGAGCGCCCTTCGTGGATATCACGATCGGCCAAAATAAAGACTCCGGATTCGGAGCGCCCTTCGTGGATACCACGATTGGCCAAAATAAACTCCGGATTCGGAACGCCCTTCGTGCATATCCCGATTGGCCCTTTCTGAGGTTTGCATTCGGACCACTTGATTGGCCGAATAAATATTCAATAAGAATTAGTCGTAATTCAGACCGGCCAATACGTGTCCAAACATTTACGCCATACAACACAAAACTTGCCAGAAAGATGAAGTAATACGATTAATTAAACACATAACATTTCAAGACCGAATACAAACGTTGAAAAGAAAAGAAATTCTATTTATTCAGCGCAATGTCTATTCAATCGGCACCCTCATCGTCGCTCTTCTCAATTACGAAATCGGGATAAGTGATGGCGATGATACAGGGGCAAGGCCGAATCAATTTCCGCGGCTTCAAGGGATTCCTCGTTTTTGAAGGGCCTTGATCCAGCCGTGCTTGAATCCACGATTTTTACATCGACAGACCTCCTCGGCAAGGTCTTGTTTGGTCTTCTCTATCCCGAACTTCAGGCCATCCTGAAACCCCTTTTCATAACCCGAGGTCTGTTGGGTTCCTCTCCCCGCACCAACCAATTTAGATTGATCGGTCGCAACCGATACGCTCGCTCAAACATTCTTCAGTTCCCGAAGCTCACGCTCAGCCTTTTCCGCGCGAACCTCCAAACTACGATTCCTTTCATCCTTTTTCTCGCTCTCACGTCGCGCTTCTCGCAGACGCATGCCGACTTCGTAGGCAGTATATAGTCCTTTCACGGTCCCGTGGATGCCGTCTCGAAATACTTCAAAATCTCCATGTCCGACCATCGATTATTGGACTTCCGGCAGAAATATCTATCGAGCGAACTCAACTGCCACATCTGGGTCTTTGATGATAGAGTCCACCTCCGTCATTGGTCTATTCCTCACAGAAACCGCAAAACTTAACGGCCGTGGCGACGCTTCAGGCTCGATTCTCGGTTGCCTATCCTTTCGGGGCGATCTGCTTCGATGACTAAGGGGCTGCTGTGTTACTCGATCCTTGGACGTTCTTCTTCTAGAACGCGTAGGCTCACTTTTGCGACTCATTACGACGTCTGATTCAGTCAAATCTTCGTCACTCCCCAGTTTCCTGAATAAAAAGAAGTAGAGCCTCTGGCGTGCACCCGCTCCATTTATCCTTCAATATTTGCAGCCTTCTCGAGGCAACGTCAGCAATCCCAAACGTCAACAGTCGGATGCCAACTGTCCAGCCCGCGAGTTAGGCCCATTCGGCTTCCCAAGCTCGCGCCCTGGCACAGGTAAGGGTAGATTTCTTAATCTCATCGCCCGAGTTTCCAAGCGCAAACGGCCGACCAGTCTGTGTCTTAGCCAGCCTGTGAGTTAGGCCCATTCGGCTTCCCAAGCTCGCGCCCTGGCAAAGGCAAGGGCAGATTTCTTAATCTCATCGCCCGAGTTTCCAAGCGCAAACGGCCGACTAGTCTGTGCCTTAGCCAGCCCGCGAGTTAGGCCCATTCGGCTTCCCAAGCTCGCGCCCTGGCAAAGGCAAGGGCAGATTTCTTAATCTCATCACCCGAATTTTCAAGCGCAAACGGCCGACCAGTCTGTGCCTTAGCCAGCCCGCGAGTTAGGCCCATTCGGCTTCCCAAGCTCGCGCCCTGGCAAAGGCAAGGGCAGATTTCTTAATCTCATCGCCCGAATTTTCAAGCGCAAACGGCCGACCAGTCTGTGCCTTAGCTAGCCCGCGAGTTAGGCCCATTCGGCTTCCCAAGCTCACGCCCTGGCAAAGGCAAGGGCAGATTTCTTAATCTCATCGCCCGAATTTTCAAGCGCAAATGGCCGACCAGTCTGTGCCTTAGCCAGCCCACAAGTTAGGCCCATTCGGCTTCCCAAGCTCGCGCCCTAGCTAAGGCAAGGACAGATTTATTAAGTAAGCCGATCTAAAATAAAATAAAATAAAACAATAAAAAAATAAAATAGCATTCAACATTTATTGAGCACAACTCACGTTTTATATACTCATGACTGTAGCAACAGATGAAAAACACTAAATTAAAAACTGTAAAAGTACATTCGACAAATTAAAAACTGTCAGTTGGCCGGATCAGCCATCAGAATCAGATTCCAATGGCTCAACATCCACTTGCTCATATGGTATCAGCATAATCAACGAAGCGTTAGCAGCAGCAAGGGCTTTGAGCTAGCCATGTTTAAATCCCCAGTTTTCAAACTTGGGGACCTGGTCAACGTACTAGGCAAGCCCAGCATTCTTCCCGGCCTCGAACACTTTGGAAGACTCCGAATCGGCCGCTTCCTTCGCCGCCTTCATTTCAGCCAACTCAGCCTCCAGTCTGGAGATCTCCTTATGGGCCAATTTGAGCGCATCTTCGCTCGCATCTGCCTCCTTCTCGGCATCCAATCTCAACTGATCCACGCTACGAGCCCTTTCCATCTCGGCGTCGGCCCTTAAGGCTTCCTTATTCGCCCTCAAAGCCTCGACCTCGGCCTTTCTCCTCTGGCCCTCAGCTTCCTCGCGTAGATGGCCAATCTCTTTGACGGCGTCGCAATGGCGACGGCCCAAATCAGCTATCCATCCGACGGTCTGCAAGACAAGCATTTAGAACCTTAACTTCAACAGTATTCGGATTAAGTAAAGCTAAGTTCGACTATGTATCAAAAGCGCCGATTGGGCGGCTAGTGCTGTCGTATTCAGATCTGTCTCCACCCGGAAAGCCTCCTTGTCAGACGGCAATGACATGGGCGTGGCCAAGCTGAATGCGACTTCTGGATCTTTGAGCGCTGATGCATCGGAAGAAATCGGTACGTTCCTTACCGTCGGCTGAATGACAAAAGGAATGACCACATCCGATCCCTCTAATCGAGGACGTTTGCCGCCGTGTTCCTCTAAGCCGGCCTCAAACTCGGCAGGGCGTTTCTCCGCCTCAACTTCTTGACCGGCCTGCACGATCACAGAAGACTCGGCATTCTGATTTTTTGCCGTTTCCACCTCAACATGCACGGACTCTGATCCGCTAACAGGAAGGGAGAATTGAGAGTCGGTAGCGGGCGGTATTTCAGACGGAAGGGCCTCCGCTCTTCGCCTCGCAGCCAACCTTTCCGCGTTCGCCTTCCTGGCAAGTTGTGTCAGGCTTAACCCTGCCATGTCTTCTTGGTCTGCGGCGGGAATACTCTCCAAACCGTGAACAACGCCATCAAGTGAAAGATCCCCTCGGCCAGAAGTAGATGGGGGATCGGCCGAATTCAATACCTCGTCAGATTCGGTCTCAGACTGATCTGATTCGCTAACATCAGCTACGTCCCGCTCTGAATCAGACCCTTCAAAACCAATCTGCCTCAAGTTTTTGAAGTCAGACAAAATAAGAGCGATAAGAGAATCTTCGCCATCCGGAACAGGGATATTTTTCGCTGCCGAAAAGGTCGTATATGTCGGCTCGTAACGAAGCAGAATATGCGCCGACCTCCCTTGTTTCTGAAGACTTCGATGGCCGAAATATTTGAGCGTGACTTTTATATCCAAAAGAACGTCGCCGTCAGTCGAAGGCAAAACTTTCTTTAAAACGCACCCTGCAGAAGACAAGCCGTCACATTTCAAAGAAGGGGCTTCACAATAAAAACGAACAAATAATAAAACAAAAGCGAGAAGGCAATCAGCCACCTGGCTCGCCCCTCCGTCTAGGAATAGGGTCGGCGTGATCCTCCCCTTCGCCAAATTCCCAGTTACCCTGGACAACGACCATAACGTCATCGACTCATTTTCCAAAACTGGAAAGCATCGTAATCAGCTGATGGTCGATATCCTTGGCCCTAAGGAAGAAACGCCCGTGCCGACCAGAAGACTTAGCCAAGGCATAATAATGCCGGATGGCTGGAATGCCAAGGCTAATTCTTAGGTGACGGTTGAGTGCTACAATCCCCATTATGATTCTAAAGAAATTCACATTAGGTTGGGAAGGGATTAAACCCCAGTAGCGAAGCACAGCCCTAAGAAACGGGTGAAGGGGGAAACGGACCCCACCCTCTACAATTGACAAAAGGGGAAAGACAATCGTGGTTTCGTCCTTCCTCTCCATATCAAGAGTGCCGTCTGCCACAAGCGACAGACGGACATCATCAGGAATGGAGAAATGGCATTTAAAGCCAGCGATTCGATCTGACGAGAGGAGGTCTTTCAGATGTTTCGCCATGACTTACAGTTGGTAAGAATATGCCAAGGAAGGAACAAACCAGAAAAAGTCTTCAAAGCAAAGGAGGAGAGAACTTACAAAGGACGAAGGGGATATCGGAAAACAGAGTTACGGGGAATATCCAAAAGGCAAACTAGCGATGAGCGTGACGTGAAACACGAAAGGGTGTCAAAATTTTAAATCGCAATAAATAAATATATGCGCGAAGGGGAAAAGTCGACACGACAACCAAAAGAAGTGCGCTTAGATATCCGCATAACGATGAGGACAGCCGCCGAATTTTGGCTCTGACCTTTCGAAATTCAAAACCAAGCACTCCAGCTAACTGTCGTCAGTGAAGTGCCTGGGGGACAATTGAGGGAGCCGAATAAGTGGAAGAGTCAGGAGGCGTACCCCAGAAGCTGGATGCTACTCGACTCCGTATTGCGTAACTAGGGCGCCGAATACGTTAACAAAGCCGAACAGACAAGGGACAGTAGATCCGAATGAATGTAAGGTGAATAGGACAAAAGTAGGCTCAGGCCCCGAGGCCCAAGAAAGTGAGTATAAATATAAGAATCGCAAATTCAGAAAGGTATGTAAGAATCACTTCACTTAACTTAAAGAAGAGGTTATCTTGAGTGTCTGAACTAACTTGTCCGTCGGAGTGCTAATCCCGGCACCCCGGACCGGAGTTTTCCTCTTTTCAGGTGACTAGCTGAGGATCTCCAGTGCCTCCCAGGATCAGAAGAGTATTTCCAAACCACTTCTCCACATATGCTTATCTGTTGAGATGTTGATATAGCTAGTATACTTATTTAATGTAAAATGGGAAACGTTTAATATGAGTCACAGTCTCATGTAAGTTGTTGGCCAGGTTCTGAGCCGTTGTTGTGAATTGGGAATTTGATAAGGAATGGAAAATAAGATGAAACATGGACATAGTGGTCATGTAATGGAAATGGGTTATGAATTGATTTATGGTAATTAAACATTTATCAATTGCTAATGTCTCAGTTACTGCTCATACTGTGTTTAGCATATCTCTACTGGGCGTTGGCTCACCCTATATGGGACATTATTTTCAGGTACAGGTAGCATGCCACCTCCAAGGACATAGCTTGGATGATGGCGAGAGTTGAAGACTCTTTTTGTTTATTTTGTTTGTATTACATGTATATCAAGCCAAGAGCTTATTTTGTATAGAGTTAGTACTCTTCTTTTGTGTAACCAAGAGTTGACTTGGAAAGCTGTAAGCCCATAGGACATTTGCTTTTGTTGTTAACATGTAATACTGTTGTAAAAACTACTCTGATGAATAGAAATGGTTGATTTATCTTATATCAATGCATGTTTAATCGATGGGTTTTAGGTATTATTTTGAGGGCGTTACAGATTGATTGATATATAAAAGAGAGAAAGTGATTTTGAAAATTGATTTGAAAAAATTACGAACCAAACAAGTTTCTTAGAAAAAAAAAATTTCAAAATCACTCTACAAAGCCAAACCAAACATACCCTTAGGGCGTGTTTGATTCGCCGGATTAGGGGGGGACTATCCATTATTTGGATTGTAATCCAAATAGTACTCCTTATCCGCCGTTTGATTTTTTTTAGTCCCTCGGACTCCATGTCCGGCCGGACTCCTTATCCCCCATATGGGGGACTATTGTGTCCTAGGGGGGGTATGAGATAGTTTTGGGGAGACTATCCACTGTTGGGATTAGGTGGTCAAAATGACTATTTTGACCATCTACTATTTAATTATGTATTATATTTAATAAAATTCAATAAAATTTAAATGTCTCAATTTAAAAATAAAATAATTTTATTTAACTTTTTATTGATGTTTTATTTATTTAATTTTTTAAAATAATTTTTTATAGATATTTTATTGATGTTTTATTTTAAAATTTTGTTTATATTTTATTTAATTTGATTATTTAAATTTAATAGATGTTTTATTTAATTTCATTGTTTGATTATTATTATTTTTAAAAACAAATTTATTTAAAATTTTAATTACAAAATAATATATATTTTTATTGATATTTTATTTATTTAATTTTTTTAAAAAAAATAAATTTATTTAATTGTGTAAAAAATAAAATAAATAAATTTTTATTTAATCTATCTAAAAATAATTAAAATATTAAAGGTATGTTTAATATTGCTATTACTTAGTAAATAATTGAAAAATGGTAAAATAGTCTTTTGTTCATTTATCCTATCTAGTCCGTCCAACCAAACGTTGGATTCACTAAAAATAGTTCTTTCCAGACATCTAATCCCATGAAAAAACAAACATATGATACATATCCAATCCAGCCAAATAGTCCGGGGGATTCACAGTCCTAGGACTCAAGTCCGATGGATTCTAATCCCCCTTTATCTAGTCCGTTAGGGTGTGTTTGATTGGGGGGGATAAGAGGGGATTATTTACTGTGCGGATTGTAATCCGCACAGTAAATCCAATCCGATGTTTGTTTTTTTTTTAGTCCGCCGGACTCCTTATCCCCCATATAGGGGATTATTGTGTCCTGAGGGGGGGGTATGGGAGAGTTTTTGGGAGACTAATCACTGTTTGGATTAGATGATGAAATGACCATTTTGACCCTCTACTATTTAATTATGTATTATATTTAATAAAATTCAATAAAATTTAAATGTCTTAATTTAAAAATAAAATAATTTTATTTAACTTTTTATTGATGTTTTATTTATTTAATTTTTTAAAATAATTTTTTATAGATATTTTATTGATGTTTTATTTTAAAATTTTGTTTATATTTTATTTAATTTCATTATTTAAATTTAATAGATGTTTTATTTAATTTCATTTTTTGATTATCATTATTTTTAAAAACAAATTCATTTAAAATTTTAATTAAAAAAATAATATATATTTTTATCGATATTTTATTTATTTATTTATTTAAAAAAAAATAAATTTATTTAATTGTGTAAAAAATAAAATAAAATAAATTTTTATTTAATCTAGCTAAAAATAATTAAAATATTAAAGATATGTTTACTATTGCTATTACTTAGTAAACAATTAAAAAAGGGTAAAATAGTCATTTGTTCATTTATCCTATCCAGTCCGTCCAACCAAACGTTGGATTCACTAAAAATAGTCATTTCTACACATCTAATCCCATGAAAAAATAAACACATGATACATATCCAATCCAACCAAATAGTCCGGGGGATTCACAGTCCTAGGACTCAAGTCCGATGGATTCTAATCCCTCCTTATCCAGTCCGTCCAATCAAACACACCCTATGTGGGTTCACCTCTAAAAATCTTAAAAAACACAAAATGCGAGCTCAAGAGAATTTTTATGTCTCTTGGTAAAGATGAAAATTTTTATTTGCCATCTTGAGTAACAAAATGAATGGGCCATATACAATGATGTTTCCTCTTTCGTTTGCTTGATTATTTTCTTCTTTCAATTATTTTTTGTTCTAGAAAACAAAAAACTCAAAATTAGATTATAAACCTCAGTACAAACTTGTGGTGTAGATACATTCCTTGAGTAGAAGGTCAATTTTTTTAAAAATTATTATAGTAACAACTCTTTTTTTCATGAATTACAATTCTATCATTATTTACGTATATAAGTCAAATATTCAAAATACATAGTATATAGTTTCTATTGCTCATCAAACAAGAAATTATTGAGCCTCCTTAAACAAAAATTGCAAATGATTGGTAGTTAAAAATTTTTATTATTCCAAATTAAACTGTTACATCACACAAGACTTTTTTCTTTTTTCCTTTTATGTCGTACATTACTAACGTGGTTAAATTTTGTCCCTTATTAAACTACATTCCTCAAAGAGGTTTTTGGTATACACAGCCTAATTTCATACCATAGTAAACCATAATTGAATTCTCTTTTTAGGTGCAAAATATATTTTATGACGGTGATGTAAGATAGTATCTTTATATGTTTATCACAAACATGTTATGTAATCTCATAATTTGTTTATCAGCAATGATTCGGAGCACTGATTTTACTGGTGCTCTAATGGAGCACTAAAGACATGGTAAGGAGAAAAGAAAAAAAAAAAAAAATCAAGACCAAAACATCACATCACAATGGGTGAGGCCCACTATCAATTAATTAGAATTGACTTTAGAGTTCAAAAATTAGAGTTTCAAAACAAATTTATATTTAATTTTGAGTTAGTAAGACATGTAAACACGTTGGATTCTTCTTCTTGGAAAAGAAACACGTATCAATTATAGTAGTTCATGCCAAGTTTGAATACTTATTGTTAACAATAAAATAATATTAACAAAAAAAATGGATGTGTTCTTATACAAATATGGAACTATTTGTTTGTAATTTTGATTAAAGTTGATATAAACTTATATGATAAGATTGTTTCAATTTTCAACATGCATTCTGCAACTTAAAAATGATTGTATAAATATTACAAAATTACATTTACATAAAATTTAAATTTAAATTGAACCCAAGCATTGCACGGGTAGAAACCTAGTTAATGTATTATTATAGAGTGCAAAATGTTTTGTTATAGAACTCTTTGGCCTTGTTTGGTTTGTCTCTTGAGAGACAATTCTTGAGAAAAAAAAAAGGTTAAAAAATTTGTTTGGTTGAAAATTTTTGAAAAAAAAAAATCCAAAATCATTTTGTGCTCTATTATACATCAAGCAATTACTTTTTTTTCTTACCTCTCTCCACTCATACCTTACATATCAATCAATCAATCTATTTTTCTCTAACACCCATCTATTCAACTACAAATAAAAATAAATAAATCATCTCAAATTCCAAGACTCTAAATCTATTTTCAAAAGATACAACCAAACAAATTTTTAAATTTTGTAAAAACTCTTTCCAAAAAATTATTTTTCAAATTTGTTTCACAAATACAAACCAAACATGGCATTCATTTTCTTTTTTATGAAATGTAAAACTTTTATTATTGAGTTTTCTAGTATAATGTTACTAGCAAATAAACCCATGCTACGCACAGAGTGAAAATTTTGTATTTTTTAAATATAAAATTTTATAAAATTGAAATAATTCATCATATTTATTTATACTCTAGAAAGAAATTTCTATTAAAACTAACCATATGCACCCACCACAAATTGGCGTAATTTGACCACAAAATTTTGTAACATCAACTATGGAATGAGTAACCTTGTCATAAATTGGCGTAATAAAAAATATCGTAACTAAATCACAAACTTTTGTTATATGAATCACAAAATTGTGGACATTTTGTTACGTTAATTTGTGACGACATTACGTATTTTACAGTTGATATTCACTACAAGAATTTACACATTTGGCGACCACTTTTGCCGACCAAAAAAATTTTGGTCGCAAAAAAATGACATTTGGCGACCAAATATTAATTAGTCGCGAATGATCATTATTTTTGGCGACCAAATATTATTGGTCGCAGAAGGTTATATTTTGGCGACCAAAAAAAGAGTTGGTCGCAGAAAGTGGTATGCTTTTGCCGACCAACTACAAATTTGGTCGCAGAAGATCACATATTTTTTGGCGACCAAAAATTTGGTCACCAAAAACTTATTTTCAGCAACCAAAAAAAATTAGTCGCCAAATTTGTATTTTTAGCGACTAATATTTTAGTCGCTGTTGATTGAGATTTGGCGACTAAAAAAGTTGTCGGCGAAGGTATTTTTTCTGCGACTAATTTGGTCTTTTGGTCGCCAAAAGTTTGGGAGGGAAATTTGAAACATGGAAGGGGGGAAATGAAATTTTTTGGCGACAAAAAAATTTGGTCGCCAATCAAAAAACGACGTCGTTTTGTACCTGGGAAACAGAAAAATAAAAATAAAAAAGGCAAATCCAGTGAGTAGCCTTTGTGTATGTGAGGCCGATTTGAACCCTTCTTCCTTTGTGGAATCTATGGAAGGGTTGACGAGTGATATTATCGCGATGAATGAAAGAGAGAAAGGGGTTGCATCGTTGGGGTTAGCTTCGGTGGAGGTTGCACAGGAGGATCCGTTTCAGCGAGTTACTCAGTCGAAGCCCTTTGAGGAGTTAAGAGAGGAGCTTAATCGTATGAAGGCTTCCATGTCTGGTGTGGATCGGGAGGATCTGATCCCGTGTGATCTTATCCAAGAGGAAACTTCAACCTTAACAGCTTCTGCCCTAAATCTTCTCCAATCTCGGTGGTCAGACATCGTAGAAATGGAGGGGAGTGAGGAAGCTGTTGTAGATCGCTTTAAGTATATCCCAAACAGCCTCTTTCTTGCTAGGGCGAGAAATCTGGTATCGAAGCTTGATGCCCTTCCGATGGCTGGGAGTGTCCATTCTCATGGAGTTGGTCATGGTATGGCTGATTTGAAGGTTTACACACCTATTGGAGGTCGATCTGGGTCAGGTGGTCGTGGAGGAAGGGGAGGCAGAGGCCAAAATCCTGTGGCCCTAAATCCTGAGTTAAATGTGGTTTCAGCTGTAGACAATGCAGCTCCTGATAAGTCATGGGCTTCAGTGGTGGCATCGAATCAGAGTTCATCTGTCAAACTTAGGTATTTCCCCCCTTCTTCTTCTGATTCTACCATTGTGGTTGACCTCCCTAGGAGGGAAAATGTAGAAAGGTGGGAGGCTTGTTTAGTGGGGCATTTTTTGGGTAGGAATCTCAATTTTAATTATGTCAAAAATTTTGCTTTCAATCTGTGGAAAAATAAGGGGTTAAGGCAGGTGCTATCTACCTCAAATGGGTTCATCTTTTTCATGTTTGATATGTATTCTACAGAAGTCCAATGGAGGGCTTAAATTTGATATGTATTCTACAGAAGTAATTGCATTTGGTCTTCAGATTTTGCTTTCATGTATATAGTAATTATATATATATATATTTTTGAAATCATTATGATCTGCTTTTTTAGTTTGTGTTGCTCGAACTGTTATCTAATGTCAAGAATAGCATCTTTATTTGTGAGTTTGGAGGGGAAACTGTTGGAAAAAAATGGTTTTATATAGGCATATTTTTGAGCCAAATTTGAGTGGGCCCCAAACGTTGTTTGGGGTGGGTCCGAAGAGGTGAAAACAGAACGTCAAAACCATTTATGAGTGAATGGGAAATTGACGTCATTTTCGAGTCTAACATTAATTTTTTTTAGATAAAATTCTTTTGAATTTTTTCAATAAAAAAAAATTATTGTGGGAATTTAATTTAATTCTAAATTTAAATTTTGGGTTCCTAAGTGGTTTCCTAAAATTTATACCTCTTACTTTATTTATTAAACTATTCAATTTGTTTAATATATATATATTCTTTAGTTTAATATATATATATATATTTATATATTTGAAATAGTTATTACATAAAGTTATTGTGTTGGACCAATGGATCCTTTTCATTGTTTGAATAAAATATATTCAAAAGTTGCAACAGGTTGGAGCAGTTCCTCTAACGGCTACTTTTCATTTGTTTGAAATTTTGTTTTGACCTAGGGTTAATTCATATATTCAAATAGTGAAAAGTTTTGCACCTGTTTGACTTAGGTTTTGCTACCTGTTCGGGTCCTATTGTTTGCCTATAAATACTATTTGTTTTTCAGCAGTCCAGGGGTTCGGGTAAAAAACAGTCTGAGATTTAGTCTGCATTATTTATATTGCTGTCCAACTTCTTTTTAGGGAATTTTCCTTCATTCTAGTTTTAAGGAAATTTACAAAGAGAGTATAGAACACAGGTTCTAGTTCGTCGAACAAATTTATTTGAAGTGCTTCTATAAATTTGTGAAGATCATTGTATCCTGGGAGATAGACGCTACTCAACCGTAAGCACCGTAGCGGGGCGAATCTGTCTTAAGGACAGAGTGTCACACACTCGACTTGGTCTTAATTTTAATTTGGTTCGATAAATAAATCCGGTATGTTATTTATTTATTTTGTTTGAATTTATTTCAAGTTATTTTATATACACAGAAGATTGTTCCAACAGAAACATTACCATGAGTTGTTCATTTGTTTGTTATTGGATAAGCTTATGTGGCCATGTGATTTTAAGCACAAACTTCCAAGTGGTTTTAAGCTTGCTGTTTTTTTTCTAGGAGTGAATGTCTGCTTTGATGAAGCTTGGGCTTTTAGATCATCACTCTTTTGTTAGTCATGAGAAACGTGACACTATTGCTGCATTACTTTGTGTACTTCGTCCAATAAAAAATTAATGAACTGATATATTTATGGTAGCGTTGGTTCTTGTACCAACGCATGAGTTATGCATGCAGGTATATGAAATCTTGCAAAAGTTATTGCACCATTTTCATTGGATTGTCCCAGGCTATATAATGGGGGGTGAAAACAGGTCAAAAGAAAAGGCCAGGTTGCGCAAAGGTAAGACATCATGCATAATTAGAGTGTCATAACTTACATTTTGGAATTTGAACTTGCAGGTTAAGGTTTGTTAAGTACTATAGTATACTGAATTCTCTAGCAATTTGATGGGCTAGGTTGTTAAGTTCAAATGTTGTAAAACCGACTTGGTTGTCAAGTAGGAATTTTGTGGTGCAGTTTTTTTCAGTTCTATTCAGTTGTTTGACCCATTAACCAATAACTAAACCATTGCCATATTTTGTGTTACATAACCAAGATTTGGGTATAAAAATATTATTCACTGAATTTTTTATGTTCATTTAACTCATTGAACTGAAGGGTTCTTTACTTTTCACATTTTAGAGCTATTATTAGTGGATTTATTCCTGCATCTTCCAGCAAGATTTTGCGTTGACAACATATCTGTTGTGATAATACATAATTGCTACTTCTTCATTTCCCATTCATTTGTTCTTCCCTTCAATTTTCTTTTATCAAATTGGTTTTTAACCCTTGTTTTTACTACTAAATGATTTTCATCGGTGCAATGTGGTTTTGGTTGGTCTAGTTGTTAATAGGATTTTCATTCTTTAAGCTTTCAAGTTTCAACTTTGATTGATAAGTAGATTCCTTTTTGGCCATTTAGCTTAAGCTTGAGTCAAATCCTGCATGAGTATGCTTTATTTATTACCTTGTCCTGCAATATGCCGCCTAGTTATTTTTGATCTTTTACTTGTCTTTTAGTCACCTCACTCTTAGCTTAATCAATTTTTCTAGCTACTACAGGATTCTTGAATTAGGATTTGGTAAAGACATAGAGGAGATACTTCATCTCTTGGGTTCCCGGAAACAGAAGTCTCTTAGCGAGGGGAATGCCATTTCAAGGATTTATGAATTTCAGAGACAGAATTTGCTTTTGTCAGCTACCTTAAATGAAAAAGTAAATAATCTTGCTAAAATGAGTTTAGAGAATCCAATTATGATTGGCCTTGATGACAGTAAGTTGCAAACTAGTCCATCTCTTGAACATTTGGAATCTTTAGGATCTGATGTGGATAATGAATTAAAGTACTCAGGAAAGCTAATAAGTTCTTCCAATGAAGAATATAAGCTTCCAGCTCAATTAGTTCAGAGATACGTTAAAGGTAATGTGACGGAGACTCTGATTTGGTGACTTTCATGGATTTCGATTTCATATGCGAATTCTGATTGAATTTTCTGTATAGTGACTTGTGGTTCATGGCTTGTGGTCCTCCTATCCATTCTGAAGACTTTTTTTGACTCAGAAATTTCCTATAAGGTAAGGCCGCCCTTCTATTTCCAAACTGCTGATTGTTCCTACATGTGCTGTAATGTTGTTCCTTTATGTAATACATGCACATTCAGGTATCATAAGAATTGTGCTGGTCAATCAGTGCAAGATCTGCATGTGCTTTTGAATTGGTAAATTCATGGTTAGATAACTAGTTGAACTACAGCCCTGCATTTACCTTTCCGATTTTTAAACTTCTTTCACATTTGAAAGTTAATGAAAGAGTGTTGCTCTGGTAACACAATGCCACTCACTAATCAGTAGGGTGGCATCATTATGAGTTTGGTTTGTAGGAGTCTCTCATGATTCATTCTCTAGAATGGTCACTGTATCTTTATACACTTCCAAATATTACTTCACGAAGATCAAGACTTTGTTTTTCTCTCCTTTATTCATTTATTTATTATTTTTAATTGTTAAATATAGGAAGAAATGTCATATTATTTCTCATTCGAACTAATTTGGTATGAAAAGTTGTATTACTTCAGTGCATAATAACTTGTTCTTATTGTCAAGTTCTCTCATGCATTCACTTTACAGATTGTGGTATTCTTTTCAACATGCGATGCGGTCAATTTTCATTATTCACTGCTCACTGACTTCCAGTTGTCCAACCAACAACCAGAGACAATAATTTTGATTTTATTTGTTGTATTTCTCTGTTTCTCTTTCCTAAGGTAATGAAAGAATCAATGTGATTGTCATTCTCTATGGAACTGTCACTATATTGATTGGGGCTCCATACGACTAAAAATTGTTTGTTGTTGCTACATATGTGGCTCTTTCTGCAAAAATTGCTCTCATGTATTGCCAATGCAAAAATTGCTCTCATGTATTGTCATGGGCAGATTTTAAGTAGAGCAAGGATCTTAAGAAAACTGATGGGACAAAGGAGAGAACTTGTGGGTTTTGTGTTTGAGTTTATCATATATATGATAATGGTTTTTAGGATATAGAACTTGATTGAATTTTGTAGTTTGTGCATTCAATTTACAGAGATATCTAGATAGATTTTATACTGTTCCATTAGTGACATTGTTTGGTCATTTTTAGGTCTATGGATAATTTTTTAGTCAGAATTTAATAGGATTTACAGACTACAGGTCTTCATACTTTTTATGTTTTGGGAAAT
Organism: Camellia granthamiana; assembly: GCA_036172215.1. Taxonomy (NCBI): domain Eukaryota; kingdom Viridiplantae; phylum Streptophyta; class Magnoliopsida; order Ericales; family Theaceae; genus Camellia; species Camellia granthamiana. Next base: position 667,520 of record JAXFYN010000049.1, on the reverse strand, counting down.
TTAAGAAACTTTAGAAGTAGGTTGTTTGACAGTTTAGAAAGGTTTTGTTGGATTCTTTGGTTGTCATTATTTTGTGTGAACAATGTCTGGTGGAACACCAGTTGGGGGTGTCATATATTTTCATTCATGTATTTGAGTTGAGATTTTTTATTTTAAAGGAGAGAACAATTGGGTTATCAACGAATTAAAAACTTGGAGTCCTATTGGTTTAAGTCATATTTGGTGAATCTGCATTTATAGGTATGAGACCTGATGTTTTGTTGATAAGCAGGTAGAGCATCTATATAGCAATTACCAGTTAGTCTATATAGCAATTGTTGATAAGCAGGCATATGCCTCGGGAAGGGTAGCCAGGGTAATAAGGCTCCCATAGCTCTGTTCACCCTGCTTACTCAAATGTAAGTACTTTGGATTTCTAAGATCACCCAGTTCCATAAAGAAAAGAACATGAGAAAAGAGCACTTCACACATCAAATGTCATACAGTTGCTCAATAATTGTTCTAGTTTCATTAATAAATGCATTCTAATGTAGAAGCAACAAGCTGTATGGTCGTGTGGAATGACTTATCACCGTGATAAAATCTAAATTTATTTGCTTGGTACAAATATTTGATTTCATTAATTGTTTGGCCACGATGCGTTACGCTTGGGCGGTACAGGTGCTTCAGTGTCTAGAAGGAAATTTTACTGACATTTATGTTTGGCATTTTGACAGGGGAATGATATGCATAGGACAAAAGCATTTCCGCAAAGCATTGGAGCTTCTGCACAATGTGGGTCAATGTTTTTTAGTTCAGCCATATTATATATATGTTTATATATACATATATATTTTTTGTAAAGTTTGTGACAATTGACTTGTTACATCATCCTTATGGTTTGCTGCTATCAGGTTGTAACTGCACCAATGTCTACTATAAATGCTATTGCTGTTGAAGCGTATAAGAAATACATACTTGTCTCTCTTATTCACCTTGGACAGGTTGGCTTTATTTTTCTTCTTAATCATTCTATTTGATATTTATGTCTTGTAGAATAAGGAGAAGGTTTACAAAGAAGTGGCTGAATGAGTTGGGAAGATGTTGTTATAAGTGAATCTTGTCCAGTGTAGTGCTTTTGTTTCGAAGAAGAAAAAATTATCCAATTGTTAATTAAGTTGCTAATTCTCTTGGACTTATTAACATGTTACTTCATTGAGTGGTTATCCCACATAATTTTGTTCCACTTTGTCATTGTTTCAGAATATTTTATGGCACAACTAGACCTAGTTATTTCAATAGAAAGATTTAGATCTAGCCACTTTAGGTACTATTACATGTTAAATAGGACTAACTTGAGCATTTCCAGCAAAAACAAAAAACCCAAAATTGCCGAATTGACGTATAGCATTTAATATTGTTGACCACCTCAACTGCTGCTCATTAACTTTGGTTTCTTTTAGGTAAGTAAGAAATTTGAAAAGAAAGAATTTAAGGTTAATCTTTATTGAATTACAAGGAGGTCATTTAGGTAGGTAAGAAATTTGAAAAGAAATAATTTTAGGTTAATCTTTATTGAATTACAAGGAGGCCAGTAGAGTAGAGGGGTCCAAATGAGTGGCATTTGTAATTAACTCTGATGTGTCCAGTTTGGTCATTGTGAGAATGAAGTCATCACCAATACTCTTTATGAAACCTTACCGATACCCTTGAAGATGGCGTTTGAAATATGATGTCACTGTCAGTGTCTTTAAAAACACACTACTGCAGTGCAAAATTAACACTATCATAGACAATAAATACTGCTGGATTGTCGATTCCGAGGTTCACAAACCAGGTGGACCATAGCACAAAACACCCTTGGGAGGGTCGATTCCGAGGTTCACAAACTTTTCGGGATCATTCCTTTGAAGTAACTACATAAGGAGAAACAAATAAACCATAAACAAAGAAAAAGTTTGTCAAGCTTGATTGTGTTTGCCATGACCATATATGAACCTTGCACTTTTCTCTGTGTAAACATGAGTCTCATTGTCCAATCTGTTAATACCCATTTCAAATTTGTAATTAGCAGCTTATACTCTGAAATTGATAATTTAATTACCTGCAAATGAGTTAGAGATTTTGATTTGAACTTACGATTCTCTGAAATTGATAATTTAATTACCCATTTCAAATATTTTAAATAAAAACAAACCTAACATTATTTCTCATTTTCTTTGGTATAGATGGATGATGGATGATCTCGTGCACGAAGCTAAATTGTACAAGACTACTTGGCAGTATAAGCATTTTTGGGAGGATTAAATATTTTTGGATGGATGTGTATGGATAACAAATATTAGTAGTTTTATTTGTTGATAGTTGCGCATGGATAACAAATAGTTATGTTTCAAATTGTTATGCTAGATGGATGTGACTTGTGAATGAAAACTTAGAATAGTTGTATTGTGTCGAAAAAAATGAATTATGTATTGTGTCGAATGTGAATGATTCAGTTGATTTGAATGATGCTTTAAAATTATAGGTTTATTATGGATTGAATGTTAATGATTCAATTATGTATTGTGTCAAATGTTAATGATTAAGTCGCGACAAATAAATAATTTTTTTTCGCAAAAAATGACAATTGCTGACCAAGAGTTTTGGTCGCAAAAAATACATCCATTCCGACCAAAACAGCTCTTGGTCGTGGAAACTCACTTTTGCCGACCAAAAGTTTTGGTCGTGAAAAGTAACAAATGGCGACCAAATTTTGTGGTCATGGAATGTCACAATTAGCGACCAAACTTTTTGGTCGTTGAATGTCATAATTGGCGACCAAACTTTTTGGTCGCGAAATGTGTCAATTGGCAACTAAGATATTTGGTCGGGAAAATATCACTTTTCGCGACCAAAGTGTTTTAGCGACAAAATTTTTTAGTCGCGGTAATTAAATATTTAGCGACCAAAAATTTAGTCGGCAAATCCAACTTTTGCCGACCAACCAAAATTTTGGTCGCGAATTACTTTTGCCGACCCTCAATTGGCGACCAAAGAAGCGACCAAAAAAATTGGTCGCGGATAACTTTTGCCGACCAAAAATAGACTTTTAGTGACCAATTTTTTTGTTGCCAAAAGTGTTAATTCTTGTATTGTAAATTTTTTTGGATAAAATTATATTAATTTATAATAGGGTATATATGATATGCACCCTTAAGGGGTGAACACCCTAGGCCTTCCCATGTGATATAGCCAATTATCTTTTATTTTTAATTGAATTACTTGTGAAACTTTATGAGCATAAGAACATTAGTAATATTTTAAATTATTACATGCGGTCATGAAAAGTGAATAATATGTTTAATTAAAACTAGTCTTCTATAATTTTTTATTAAGTTAATTGACCTATATTGAGTAATATTTTAATAATTATTTAACTTTGTAACGCCCCAAAAATTTCCCAACATAATCTAGGTACATCAATCGACATTGTAATAACCCTCGCACTGTCCTAACCATATACTTATATGCATTTATATGATTTTGTCTTGATTAAGTTGCCTTGCAAATCTTGTCTTATTTTGCTTAAGTGTTTCTTGCATATTTTGTACCTTGCTTGGTGTGAGTTTAATTGAGGTCATCTTAAGCCTAGGTCGCACCTTTGAACCTCTTATGTCTAGGACCATCTTGGGATCTCTTTGGTTGACCTCCACTCGCACCCTGGCATGTTGGCCGAGATGTCACTATCTAGGCCGAGGTATTCATCGCCAAGGCCAAGATGTGTATTAGCTAGGCCGAGATGTTATCCCTGAACCCAAGTGATCTTGTTCCTAGACAGGTGACTTAGATCGAGGTGTGGCACATCTAGGCCAAAGTGTGGCACAGCTTGGCCAAGTGTTGTCCTTCCTAGCCGAGATCATTGTCCATTTGTTTGCCGAAGCCTTGTCCTTAGCCGAGGTCTTTACTTTCCGGAGTGCCCTTGCCGTCTAGCTTGTTGAACACACTTTGTCATAGTCTTGTCTTTTCACTCAGTCACCTTTTTGAGAAGAGCCAATCAACCGATGCCACGTGTCCCAGCAGAGGGTTAAGTCAGTGACTGTCGAGAAAACACATCATTTTTGTATCACATCTTTGTCTTTTAGAGAGAGAGGCTCTAGAAGAAGGAGAAGTTCTTGAGAGAGGGAGTAGACTTCCAAGCTTGATCTTTGGAGTTTGAACCATTAGATTCAAGTTTTGAGGTTAGAATCTTAATCTACTCTTGTTTTTCTTATTGATCATCTAGCTGCATTGCATGATCTAACCTGTCCTGCATAATATGCATTGATTTAAAGTTGGTTTTAGAAAGAGAAAATAGTGTTCATGTATTCTTGAAGAAAAGTCTTGTTTTGATCCGAAAGTTTGCATTAAGATTCATGTTTTTGTGTTTGTTTTCATAAGATCTTCGAGTATGGGTACCCAGGTCCATGTTTTCGAATTCATAGCATGAAATCTCAGATTTTGTAATAGCAAGTTACGATCTTTGCATTCATCTTCTTCATGTTCATGTTCTTCATGTTCGTCATGTTCTTCAAGAGAGGGAAACCCAGATTTTCCTGACTTCATTCCCTTGAATGTGGCCCTCGGGACCACACCTCGGCAAGGAGGTGTGGGACCTCGGCCAAGACCTGGTTGGTGCCCAACATGTCTTGCCTTGTCTTGATCTAGTTTTGAGAGGAATGCCGAGATCATTTGCATTCATGTAAGGCTTGCTATTCAATAGACTTTGCCATGTGTTTGTAGGACTTGGACTCTGCCTTGACCTCGACGTTTGAAGAACTATGTGAGTGGTATTTTTAATAAAGTTATGTTACAAAGTTTTGATAAAGCCTTGTTTCGCTTTGTTTTGGAAAGTATTTGTAAGCATGAATGACTATTCCTAATTTGCAAAAGTATTATCTTGTTTTGATGACATTCCTGGAAAGTCCTTAGTGTCAGGGGACTATAATGCAATTGCACTATTGTCTTGGAAAGTCCTTAGTGTTAGGGGACTATAATGCAACTGCACTATTGTCTTGGAAAGTCCTTAGTGTCAGGGGACTATAATGCAACTGCACTATTGTTTTGGAAGTCCGTATGTGCTAGGGGACTCTAAGCATTTGTAGCACAAGTCCTTAGTGCCAGGGGACTATAATGCAACTGCATCATCGATTTGAGATATCTCCCTTGTTTTGCCTTGTTTTGCCACCTACGGTTTTCCGCGTCGATTTGTTTGTCCGGAATGTCATCCCTTGTACTATATTGATGCTAGTAAGCATCCCTTGAAGTTTTGGAAGATTCGATAGATGGACTTGGTTCATCCCTTGATTTCGTACTAGATATGTTATGTATTTTTTTGATAGAGATCTTGAATATCAATCATGCAAAACCCTTTATTATTTATACCATTCACTGAGTATCCAAGCTCACCCTCTCTATGTATATATGTAGGTGATGAGCAGGACGGCGGTGATGCCTAGATGTGCTTGCAACTTGTTTTGGATTTTGCATTTTTGTAGCATCTTGAAGATCATGCTTCTTAGCTTGTATTTCCTTGTATTTTGTATTTGACAGCTTGAGAAGCCTTTTGGTCAAGATGTAAATTGTACTTTATTTTATTTGTATCTAAGATGTAAAACCATGATGTGTATGTCATTTCATTTAACTTATGCACCGCTCTTATGGACCACTTAGTTTTAAATTTATTGCTTCCGCACTTGTAAGCCCCATATGTATACTCTGTTCGTGTGTGAATCCTTGCAAGTTGGCCTTGGGTAATTACGAATTACTGGCCATTATGGCACCATTCTACTAGGGGCGGAATGGGGTCGTGACAGACATTCATTAGAGAATAATATCCATTCTCCAATCATCATAACATTGATCATTAAAGTTTGTACAATATAGTCTCACATGCGAATTATACATTCAATGATATAAAATACATGAATCTATAGCATGTAGAACGTCAAAATCCAAAAATAAATAAAATGCCCTCAAGGGGCTTACATATTCCAAGGCTTAAGCCCAGTTGTACAAAAAACGGTTTCTCGAACCCACACATATATAGCCCCTTGGCTTTACAAAAATATGATCACAACAAAATAGAGCCTCGTGCTCTCGATACATACATCTACGCCCTAGTTTGGCGGATTCACCACATCTTTTCCTGCACCAAAATCTCATAGGGGTGAGCATAAAACCCAGTGGAGAATTCTTAACAAAGTATTTACATTTATGCAAGATTCCCAATATGAAATGCGCATGTCATGCTATGCCATTTAAAGGAAGATTTCATTTCCATCTTTTGAAAACCACCATACTTAATGATAATTTGAAATCTCAATAATTCAGAAACTTACAATTAATTTCAGAAGGGCAGTAAATACGACTCAGGTAATCCCTAGGTTGGTGTCTACAAGTAGGCATAACTAGCACTACCAAAACCCCATTATACTGGTTGCTAACCGAAAGGGAAGTGGTACCTCCTCCATGCGTATTTTCAGTCTTTCACCTCGGACACTCAGGCCAACTTAATCAATCTCATCTATATCTCCTATCCGGACTTACCAACGTATTTACCCCAAAACATTTCAATAATTCTCATTTCACAATATTTCTTTCTTAATGTAAGTTTCAAATCCCAATTCAATATTCATAACATGCAAGGTTTTGAAATGCCAATGCAACAATCATCTATGCCACATAATGTTTCTCCACTTTCAAAATATCTCTAACAAATATTCCGTAATGATCAAAATTCCCATTCCTCCCTTCAATGCCATTTCACAAAATAGACAAATGTTTGCTAAAATTCATCAATATATAACAATATTTCCATAATTCATACATTCCCAATCACTTTAGTCATTTTAAGACTATAGCAATATTTGGACAACAACTTCTAATCTCAACAATTCTCATAAGTTATGCAACCCATCATCTATATATGTATTTGTATAAAATCAAGAAATTTTCCATTTTCCTTACTCATCTTGGCACATAAAATATACATATATATATATACACATTAACAATATCAACCATGTACCCTCAACTTCCTTCTTTAAAAAACGCCCCCAAATTTCTAGGTTTTTCCTCACCATAACAACACACACACCCAAACATTTGAAAGAAACTCTAAAAGAGGACATCATCCCTTACCCAAAGTGATTTGTAACGCCCTCAAAATATAACACAAAACCCAACACTATAAACATGCATTGATATACAAAAATCCAACATTCTTCTATTCATCAGAGTGTTTGATTTCAAAAGGTATTACATGTTAACAACAAAAGCAAATGCCCTACGGGTTTACAGCTTTCCAAGTTAACACTTGGTTACAAGAAATGAGTACTAACTCATATACACATTAAGCCCAAGGCTTGAATTTACATGTAATACATAAGAAGGAAAATAACATCCAAAAAGCCTGACTGCCTCTAGCCTCCCAAGCTATGTCCTTGGAGGTGGCATGCTACCTGTACCTGAAAATGATATTCCCATATAGGGTGAGCCACAGCCCAGCAGAAATACACTAAACCAGCTATGAACAATGACTAAAAGATTAGCAGTTGATAGATGGTCAACACAGATACATCCACTTATATCGCATTTCAATTTCATGACTTACAAGTCCATGTTATCTTTCATTATCCCATTTTCAGTAGATAAGCATACTAGCTGAATCAATACATCAACAGATAAGCATATTAGCTATATCAACATCTCAACAGATAAGTATAAGAACTATATCATGCAACCAAAGATAAGCATATGAGCTATATCTATACTTCTCTAGACAAGCATATGAGCTGTGCCTATACTTCTCAAAGATAAGCATATGAGCTATATCTACGGAGTTCATCCCCTATCTCCTCCCAACACTATCCGGTTTAGAGGTACATCCCCTATCTTCCCCTAAACCGTGGAGTACATCCCCCATCTCCTCCTCTATACACAATGCATATAAACATAAAGGTTCTATACACAATCAACCAATACATAAAGTTAATGTATTCTGTTAACCGTCATGCTCCATGACACATTCCATTGATTAGTTTTCGTTTGCCTAATCATCATGCATTGTCTACAACAATCAAGACTATCCTCCACCGATAGCCCAAAGCAGTTATTTCTAAACAGGAAATAAATGCACAAAATGGATAATATATCAACATTTCAATTTGGTGAGCGATAAATAATTCAACCACACCCTTTAATCCCATACATTACAAACTTCATCGTTTCCAATTCAACTCCTCATTTCCTTTAATTAATTATATACATTAATTAATTAAAACAATTAGGGCAAGTTCCCATAATTAACAAAACATCCCTAAGGTTCCGCTTTTATCAATGTTTCAACATTTATTCCATTTCTCTATACCAAACATGCCTCTAGGTTCATTATAAATAAAACCCCAACTTTTGTAAAATTACACAAAAGGCCCAAACTTCCTCAAAACTACCCAACAACACCCAACATGTCAAAATGCTAAAATTTAAAGACAAAATCCATAAGAAAGAGTAGGATATCCCTGCCTCAAAGTTTGAGCTCCAACAAAGAAGATGAAGAAAACGAAAATGCTCCAAATCACAAATTTTTCGGATCAAAAGGTAGCCCTCGACGATCAACAACTTTTTTGTAAAGGCCAAAGGTGAGAAAATCACTCCTACTAGATCAATACCTAGAGAGAAGGTAGAGCTCTAGAGTGAGAAGCTCAACAATGGTGTTTTGGAAAAGTAAGAGAGAGAAGAGAATGTAAAAAGTGATTTTAAAATGCCCAACTGTTAACTGATATACGACATTCCTGCTCGAGCGGAAAACATAACGCTCGAGCGTGAAGAACAAAAAACTAGGTCTGCTCGAGCATGATAAGTCCCGCTCGAGCGCCAAGACACAAGAATAAAGTACATCCGCTCGAGCGCAAGAACCAGTCCGCTCGAGCGTAGATCTCCCCCTCCCAGAACTTTCACAGACAAAGTACTACCCGCTCGAGCGCCAACAAGCCCGCTCGAGAGCAACCAGCTCGAGCGCAGGAAATCTGCTCGAGCGTAGAAATCACACCTGTAGAAGTTTTGCAGGGCACCAAAATACTAGGAGTGTGCAATCTCCGCTCGAGCGCTCCAAGACCCGCTGGAGCGGAAAGACCAAAAACACAACGACAAGGATTTAGACCAAGGCTCAACTCACCTGCTCGAAACATGCCTAACACATCCTAAAACTCAATCAAGTGGAATTTAAAGGACAACAACAAGGCAGACACAACTACCAACTCCACGGAACCGAGTCCGGAATACAACTGAACAGTAAAGGGAATACCGGGATCGCTATAACCTCCCCCCCTTAAAGAATTTCGCCCCCGAAATTAAGCACAAGTTTTTCAAAAGCAGGTTTTCTCCATTTTAAACAATGTTTTATTACAACATTCAACAACTCGACCCATTACCGGTCATTCCATCTCTTATCAAGAGGCATTTCATAAAATATAATACAAGTGTATCTTTAACATGCATTCCTCTTCCATTTCAACCATTTCCAACATACATAGTTCACAATTCATATCATAAGCAATAATCATGATACATTTCCATTTCTACTATATATTCAACATATGCAATATTACACAAACTTCCATTTGAGGCAAGTTTCAAACTACTATCATTAACCAAAACATGCACCATGTTTTACAACTTAAGACATATTTAATGGTCTTAAAGTTCAATAATACAACAATATATATAACATATGTTCAAACATCCACAAATAGGTCCGGATATTTCTCTCGGACTTCCAACTCACGTTCCCAAGTGGCTTCCTTCACTCCGTGATATTTCCATAAAACCTTCACTAAAGGAATGGTCTTGCCACGCAGGACTTGATCCCGTCTATCCAAGACCCGAACCGGTCTCTCCTCATACGAGGCATCCTCATCTACCTCTAAGTCGGTCCAATCCAGTACATGTGATGGATCCGGCTCATACTTCCGAAGCATACTCACATGAAACACGTCATGCACTCCGGACAACTGCGGCGGCAAAGCCAAGCGATAAGCAACTTCCCCAATCCTCTCAAGGATCTCAAAGGGACCGATAAACCGAGGGGATAACTTTCCTCTCTTTCCAAACCTCATCAAACCTCGCCTAGGTGATATCTTCAGGAAGACATGATCACCTACCTCAAACGCCAAAGGCCTCCTTCTACGGTCGGCATAACTCTTTTGGCGACTCTGGGCTGTAACAAGCCTCCTACGGATAAGCTCCACTTTCTCTGTCGTCTCTCTAACCAACTCCGGACCCAACAAGGGTGCATCACCCACCTCGGCCCAACAAACTGGAGACCTACACGGTCGGCCGTATAAGGCCTCAAACAGTGCCATAACGATGCTAGACTGAAAACTGTTGTTGTAGGCAAACTCCACCAAGGGCAAGTGCCTCTCCCACGTCCCACTAAAGTCCAGGACACAACCTCGAAGCATATCCTCAAGGATCTGAATAGTACGCTCGGACTGCCCGTCAGTCTGAGGATGATAAGCTGTACTAAAGGTCAACTTAGTACCCAAGGCACTCTGCAAGCTCTGCCACAACCTAGCAGTAAAACGAGGGTCTTTATCTGAGACAATCATCACTGGGACCCCGTGCAACCTCACTATATCCCGAATATACAAGTCGGCAAGATGATCTACTGAATCTCTCACGCGTATATGAATGAAGTGCGCCAACTTAGTCAACCTGTCTACAACCACCCAAATAGCATCACTACCCCGCTGAGTCCTCGGAAGACCTACAACGAAGTCCATAGTGACATGCTCCCACTTCCACTCGGCAATAGGCAAGGGTTGCAACAAACCCGCTGGCCTCTGATGTTCGGCCTTCACTTGCTGACAAGTAAGGCACTTAGACACGAAAACTGCCACATCTCTCTTCATACCCCGCCACCAAAACTGGCGACCTAAGTCCTGGTACATCTTAGTACCTCCCGGATGCACCGCAAGGCGCGAATGATGAAACTCTCGGAGTACCTCCTCTCGGCAGGACTCCGGCACAAACAAACGGTCTCGGTATCTCACACTCAGGTCGGGATACACCGTCAAACTCTTCTCAACCTTCCCACTGGAGATTTTCTCTCGGAGGGATCCTACCTCAAGGTCACCTCTCTGTGCCTCTAACACTCGAGTCACAAGTGTAGGCTGCGCAACAACAGAAAACAAGGCCGCAGCCTCAAAGGACTCGCCCAAAAGCAAATCAAACTCGCCAAGTGCCCCCAACATCTTCCATTCCCGGATGGCTATACAAGCTACATCACCTATGGATTTCCTGCTAAGGGCATCGGCCACAACATTGGCCTTCCCCGGATGATAATGCAACTCAAAGTCGTAATCCTCAATAAACTCCATCCACCTCCTCTGCCTCAAATTCAAGTCTTTCTGTGTAAACAGATACTTCAGACTCTTATGATCCGAGAACACCTCGAACCGCTCACCATAAAGGTACTGCCTCCAGATTTTCAAGGCAAAGATCACTGCTGCTAACTCTAGGTCATGTGTAGGGTAATTCTTCTCGTGGATTTTCAACTGACGTGAGCCATAAGCTACCACTTTCCTCTCTTGCATCAACACACAACCCAAACCCTCTCGTGAGGCATCACAATAAACTGCATAACCCAACCCCCTCTCTGGAATAATCAAAATTGGAGCGGTGGTTAATCTAACTTTCAGCTCTTGGAACGACTTTTCACAAGTCTCACTCCATACAAATTTGACTCCTTTCCGAGTCAGTCTAGTCAACGGTGAAGCCAACCTGGAGAAATCTTTCACAAACCGACGGTAATACCCAACTAATCCCAGAAAACTGCGGATCTCAAACACAACAACACCCAACATGTCAAAATGCTAAAATTTAAAGACAAAATCCATAAGAAAGAGTAGGATATCCCTACCTCAAAGTTTGAGCTCCAACAAAGAAGATGAAGAAAACGAAAATGCTCCAAATCACAAATTTTTCGGATCAAAAGGTAGCCCTCGACGATCAACAACATTTTTGTAAAGGCCAAAGGTGAGAAAATCACTCCTACTAGATCAATACCTAGAGAGAAGGTAGAGCTCTAGAGTGAGAAGCTCAACAATGGTGTTTTGGAAAAGTAAGAGAGAGAAGAGAATGTAAAAAGTGATTTTAAAATGCCCAACTGTTAACTGATATACGACATTCCTGCTCGAGCGGAAAACATAACGCTCGAGCGTGAAGAACAAAAAACTAGGTCCGCTCGAGCATGATAAGTCCCGCTCGAGCGCCAAGACACAAGAATAAAGTACATCCGCTCGAGCGCAAGAACCAGTCCGCTCAAGCGTAGATCTCCCCCTCCCAGAACTTCCACAGACAAAGTACTACCCGCTCGAGCGCCAACAAGCCCGCTCGAGCGCAACCAGCTCGAGCGCAGGAAATCCGCTCGAGCGTAGAAATCACACCTGCAGAAGTTTTGCAGGGCACCAAAATACTGAGAGTGTGCAATCTCCGCTCGAGCGCTCTAAGACCCGCTCAAGCGGAAAGACCAAAAACACAACGACAAGGATTTAGACCAAGGCTCAACCCCTCTGCTCGAAACATGCCCAACACATCCTAAAACTCAATCAAGTGGAATTTAAAGGACAACAACAAGGCAGACACAACTACCAACTCCACGGAACCGAGTCCAGAATACAACTGAACAGTAAAGGGAATACCGGGATCGCTATAGATTGAAACCCTCAATAACTTATTTAAAAGAAACAAGGTTAAACCCACTTTTGAAAATCATAATATTCTTGAGCCAAAGTCAAAACTTTCTTATTATCATCAAGATAACTCCAAATTTAACATCAACCTTGTAAAAACATATATATAACTCAAAGAAGTCCCTACCTCAAGTTTTGATGAAGAGATGAGATGAAACCCTAAAATCAATGGTGTAGAAATTCGATCTCCACCGCATAAAGTGAAGCGCTCGCTTTGCTCTCCAAAGTTTGTGAAGGATAATCGATCAAAACCCCAATGGATTGCAAGAAATCAAGGTTTAAAGATGTTTGGTGAGAGTTTTTAGAGAGAAGGAGGAACAAAATGCTTTTAGAGTGAGAAGGAAGTGTTTAAAAGTGATATACACTCAGCCCAAAAAGAAAGAAAAAATAGAGTTTTCGGACTCAGATCCGTCCCACACGTGCGGCAAACCCCCTCCGCACGTACGACTCTTACCCCCGCAACTCCACACTTCCCTCCGCTCCTGCATATAATGCAGTGTTGCACCTTGGGTCTCCCCTACTCTCCGCACGTGCGGCCTCACCTCCCGCACATGTGGCTTCTCTCCAGCACGTGCGACCCAAACCCTCACACGTATGGCTCTCCCCTCCTACCCAGAAAATTTCCAGCTCAGCCAAAAACATATCAAGCCCGACCTCGCACCTTCCAAAACACGCAAAACTCGGGATAGCAATGAATAAGAATGAAAATTTTAGAGGAGGAGTTTTCGAAACAACAACCCAATGGTCAAACCAAAACCACACACTAAGATCCAACACTATAATAATAGTAAACCCAAGGTTAAGCAATGAGGAACGAAATGAATAACATGCCCAGTCATCACAAATTTTTCAAAGAAAAATGATATACAAGTCTACTTCGTAAACTCACTTTCTAGACCTAATGATGTCTAAATAAGATGACCAATCATCTGTCAGAATCTTCCTTAATATTTAGAGTAATTACACTTTATCTCCTTCAACAATTGTCATTATCACTTTACTCCCCTCAACTAAAAATTTTAACAACTAACCTTCCTCATCTACTTTGTTTTTTTTTCTTTTCAATTTGGATCTTTATGACTAAAAATACCATTTCATCAATAGGATAGATTACACTTTACCCCCATGAATTATCCCCCAATATCACTTTATCCCCTTGACCTATCACCCAATATTACTTTCTATTTGGACCTTTTTTATTTTTTTCATTTCATCACTAAATTAATTTTTAGTTCTAAAAAAAATTTAAAAATTTGAAAACCAAACCCAAATAGATAGTTAAGCTTTTGAACAGATAGTTGTCCTTTTGGATAAATAATGTCACTTTGACCCAAAAAGTTTAAAGCTTTGGCCAATAAACAGTTTCAGAAATAAACCTCTATCGCCGCCAGAGTGACCAAAGTAAATCACTTTAGTTGATTTTTTAATTTAAAATAAATTAATACAAATTTATTTATCAGATTATTGTGTGCAGAATTTTATTTATTTATTTATTTTGGATAGCTAAGAAAAGTCATATATCTTCTATACCTATCTATCTGTCTTTTATACTATTATAAAGTGAAGGTGTTGTTAACATATTTGTGTCTCATATTTTAGGTTCTTCCGGATTTTCCCAAAATACTCATATATTTGGTGAATTTTGTAATGGTGTTGACATCTAAAATACTGTCATGCCCCGAAAGTTTACCCCACAATATACTACACCAAGCCACTTTTACTAATTAGATATAACTATTCTCCGATCTTTTCGTCATTAACCTCTATGGTTCCTACAAACGTCCCACATGCAATTCATACATTCGTAAGTAAGAAAACACAAGAATCAATAGCATGTGAAGCATGTAGTTCCAAAATAAATAAAATGCCCTTACGGGCTACAACTTCCAAGGCTTAAGCTCAATTACACAAAAGTGGCCTCTCAGACCCATACATAAATAGCCCTTGGCTTTGCAAAACTTCTCAACAAAATAGAGAGTAAGTTACTCTTCACAAAACTTATCCACGCCTTCAATTCGGCGGAATCACTATGCCTTTACCTGCACCAAAACCCATAGGGGTGAGCATAAAGCCCAGTAAAGATTTCTCACAATGTATATACAGTTATGCAAACACTTCAATGAACACGCAAACATCAATGCCAAGCCATGCACTTATTAAAGAAAAATTTCATTTCATGCTCTTTTAAAAGATTACCAACTTCCAATAGAAACTATGTAAGAGGCCCAACATTTAATACCATGCGATGTCATGCTATGTCGTTTTCAAGAGAAGATAATCATGTGTCGTGCTTTAAATAAAAATCATCATACCTTCAACAACATTTTCAAATCTCATTAATTCCAATTCCAATTCCAATTCCAATTCCAATTTACTCAAGAGGGGCGGTAAATACGACACTGGTAATCCCTAGGCTGGTGTCTGCAAGTAGACTATACAAGTTCTACCAAACTGTCATTTTTACCGGTATTAACCGGAAGGCTCGACACCTATCTGCGCGAGTTTCTGGTCTTTCACCATGGACACTCAGGCCAACTTGTCAAATCATCTACACCCCCTATCTGGACTTAGCACCGTATTTACCCCATCAACATTTTCGTTAGTTCTCATTTCAATAACATTTTCCTTCTTCATGATGTAAATCTCTTCAATTTGGATTCAAGATGCACAATGATAAATGAAGTAATATGCAATGCAATAATCCTTTCCATACCTCATAACATTTCTCCATTTTTGCATATCTCTATAATAATGTCAACATTGACATTCACATATTCTCTTTTCAATGTTCATCCACAAGATTAACATGTGTCATCAACACATCATCACAATTCTCGTTTCACATACCATAACAAATTAGTCTCTTCAATATTACAAGTGACATATTTCAAATAAAACCCCCAATGTTTACAATTTTTTCACCATCTATGGTTTTCAACAATTAGTCACACCACAACCTTGCTTATTCAAGTATTAGCAAAATATTAATTTAACACCTCATTCTTATATATCAAGTAAACTTTCCATTTTGTAAAACATTGATGAAACTCACTCTCATTCATCCTTTTAACATGAGAAAATATAGAATTTCAAAGACATTTTTCCATTTTACCAAAACCCCCAAATTTCTAGGGTTTTCTTTAAAAAAAAAAAAAACAAGTTTTTCTCATCCCCTAAGCGAAACCCCATCAAAATCATCTTTCACAAGTTTAATAGAGGGAAAAACTCTCAAGAAGTTGTAAAATAGTTGAGATACAAACCCACATTCAAAAATCTCTACATTTTGAACAAAAACTATAATCAACACAAAACTTCAAGAGCACTTTTAAATCAACATCCAAATAGCACAACTAGTATATATAACTCAAGAAATCCCTACCTCAAGCTTGTTGACGAACGGTGAGATGAAGCCCTAGCTTTGAAAGATGAGAGAGAGCTTTGATTTCTTCCACCCAAGTGAAGCCCCAACCTAGATCTTCAAGATTTGAGGGAAAATGTTGATGATCTTGCTCCAAGAATCACAAGAATCAAAGAGTCTTGGGTGATTGAGGTGTTCTCTAGAGAGAAGGAGGAGAGAAATTAGGTTTAGAATGAGAGAAAAATGAGTTAGAGGTGATATATATTCGGACCAAAGCGTTATAAGAAAACAGGGCACGGACTGCCCAGTTGGCCACTCGTGCGGCCTTCTCCACCGCTCGTGCGGCCACCTTGACCGCTCGTGCAGCCCACTTATCCGCTCGTGCACCCTTAGACAGTATGCAAATTCTACGTGTCAAGCTTCACCGCTCGAGCGGCCCTCCCCACCGCTCGAGCGGCCCTCCCCACCGCTCGAGCGGCCCTCCCCACCGCTCGAGCGGCCCTCCTCCGCACGTGCAGCCTTGGGCCCTGCACGTGTGGCCCTGGTCTAGCCACCCAAGTTTTCAACTTCGCTTCTGGGCACCTCGGATTCACCCGCACACCCTCCGGAACGACCGAAATTCAACACCGAAGAAAATAAGAATTAGGAAACCATTTTCCGGACATTTCAATCCAACAAAAATAAAAAGAAGGCGAAGCGAAGAAAGAGAAAGAAAAGGAGAAAGGGACCGGTTGTTACAAATACCCTATACTATTACAAAGTGAAGGTTGGCGGTGTTGATATATTTGTGTC
Organism: Camellia granthamiana; assembly: GCA_036172215.1. Taxonomy (NCBI): domain Eukaryota; kingdom Viridiplantae; phylum Streptophyta; class Magnoliopsida; order Ericales; family Theaceae; genus Camellia; species Camellia granthamiana. The sequence continues at coordinate 650,618 of JAXFYN010000049.1, read as the reverse complement.
TCATATTTTGAGTTTTTCCAAATTTTTATACGCTTATATTTGGTGAATTTTGTAAAAATTATGTAAAGAAGAGGAATGGCCTCAAACCCATGACCATAGGTTTAATGAAGGCTTTTACTATTTGAACTATACATATTATATGTATATTTTTCTTTGTCATTAATCTTAAAATATTTGTTTTTGAGTTACACACACATTGTGGGTGCAGATTTTTACGGACCGCTAGTACTATTATAAAGTAAAGGTTGCTGGTGATATTGACACATTTATGTCTCATATTTTGAATTTTTCCAAAATACCTATATAAAGTGAAATTTGCTAGTGGTGTTGACACATTTATGTCTCATATTTTGAATTTTTCCAAAATACCTATATAAAGTGAAATTTGCTGGTGGTGTTGACACATTTGTGTCTCATATTTTAAGTTTTTCCAAAATACCCCAATATTTGCGTTATCTCACTATTATAAAGTAAAGGCCGCTTGTTGGTGGTTTTGTGTTGACACATTTGGCTTTACGTCCATATTTTATTTTATTTTTTAAATTAGGTATAGAGGAGAAAGGGTCTCAAACCCATAACCATAGGTTTAATATACAAAAAATTTACCACTTGAGCAACTCATATTGTATGTATGTATATATATATATTTGTTATTATTCTTATAAAATTATTTTTTTTCCCCAAGCTGCACATGCATGTTATATATATATTTTTGTTTGTTATTATTCTAATAATATATTTTTTTTTTGAGTTGCATATGCATCGCTTGTGCGAGCTGCATATATGTTGACTCTACCTTGTTTTCCACTGCATTCAGCATATGTTTTTGAAGTAGCATAGTGAGTTTCGGAAAATTATTCAATACTCCTAAAGCATGTCTAGGTGGTGCTCCAAATAAGTAGTTATTGGTTTAAATCATAGGAGACACTACTTTTGTGTTAGAATTTTAGGAGACAAAGGTGTTAATCTGTTCATGAAATAGTTCTTGCTCTTCTTTTTCTATTATTTGAAGTTTGGTCATCATTTTTTTTTATTTTATTTTATTTTTTTTTGGAAAAGATGTTAAAAGAGTGTTAGAATTTGGCCAAGAAATTGTAAAGATATCACATCGGTTCTTCAATTTTTTTTTTAATCTCTCGTATTATATAAATTATTTATTTTGAGATTATTTATGATTTAATAAAAAAAATAAACAAAGTTGAATTTTTATAAATTAATTAACCTAACTGCACTTCAAAAAAAATTTAATTAACTTAAATTTATGTGCAACTTGGGCAACTCGGTCAATTCGCACCTAACTTGGGTCGAGCTTGGGTAGATAAACTCTAGGATAGATCTTATTCTTGTTTGTGTTTCAAATCATCCACTTATTTGAAATTTACAATCAATGTCATAACAGAAATTCTTGAACACCATAAATGCTAGTTCATTGTTACTAACTATCTATTTAGCATAATCACTACTTTGTCAATAATTCAAAGACTTTCTATCTACGAGGCATACGGGTATGGGTATAGGTACGATATGGGTACGTCGATACGGTAAAATTCAAAAAAAGTAGGGTATGGGTACGGCTAGGTACGCTTGTAAAATAATATTTATTTTTAATTTAGAGTAATATAAAAATTAATTAAATGGTTTAATTTGTTAAGATTCAACCTATAATTAATATTTAATGCCAAAAATAAAGGTATAAATCAAAATTAAATGTCAATATATTAAATAACTTACAAATTATAATTTAATTTTAAAATCATACTAAGCATAAAATAAAAAATAAAAAAGAAGTATAGTGAAATGAATTTTATCTCTGTAGTAGAAGAAAATATTATTTCAATTGAGGTATGGTACAGCTTGGATATATACTAGGTACGTTTGGGTACGCCAAAAATTAAAAAGAAAAAATTTGGGTACGTATTTTGTGTACCCGATACGTATGCAGAAGTATCATATAACGTACCATACGCCGGTAAGTACCCGATAAGGGTACGACATGTTTTTCGAAGTATGCTTGCTTCATAGCTTTCTATTATTTGGAGGTGAATGTGAAGTCAGTTTGCATAAATCAGCATGTTTTTCTATTTCTTGCTTTTGTAAATCAAATTTGAAATTGCTTTCTAGCAGCCATTAGAATCAATATTGAAGTTTTCTTTAGAATTTTTCCTGTTAACTACAATCCTCTTTCGTATTTGCAGGAATACGCCACACCATGGAAAAAATTATTGAAATTAGGAAGAATTTGTGTGATTTAACTGGACCATGGGTTGATATCACAATAAACTTGATACTAACATGGAAACTCTCAAAAGGAAGACAGAGCAATTGAACGGCCGAAACAATGACACAAATGAACAAGTGAATTATGCAGTGCAGCGGTCAAGGAAAAGACGAAGAGATGAAGTTAAACATTGGCAAGAAGAAGCGCGAAGGATAGCAGATAAAGTCCAAACTTTGGAAAGACAAGTGCAAGAAGTAAGTTGGATGATTGTCTTCAAACGCGCAAAGTTGGGAAAGCTTGTAGTGGAGACAGTTGAAAAGGTGGGAAAACTGTATGAAGATGGTGAATTTTCTAATGGTTTGCTGATTGATGATCCAATTTGTGGACACGCCATACCAACAGCAGAATCTTTGGCTGAAACCACAAGTGTAAGGAACAAGGAGAAAATTTGGAATTTCTTGATGGATGATGCCGTTAGAAAAATCGGTGTTCACGGAATGGGGGGAGTTGGCAAAACAACCATCATGAAACACATCAATAATCAACTTTTGGATGAAACTTGTTACTTTGATGATGTTATTTGGGTCACAGTATCTAAAGCATTCGAGATCAAAAATCTGCAAAGGTAGATAGCTAAGAAACTGAAATTGAACTTTCTGATTATGAGGATGAATTATGTTCAGTGTCAAAAATACATAACATGCTTTCCCAAAAGAAGTATGTGCTCATCTTAGACGATCTTTGGAAAGCATTTCCTCTGGAGGAGGTGGGTATTCCGGAACCAACCACAGGTAACAGATTTAAGCTAGTGTTAACTACACGATCGTTAGAAGTCTGTACAGAGATGAATTGCATAACTGTTGAAATGGAGCTTCTCATAGAAGATGAAGCACTGAACCTGTTTATGAATAGTGTTGAAGGACATCAGACAGTGCTTACACCCGAGGTGAAAGAAATTGCAGAAGAAGTTGCCAAAAAAATGTGCATGTTTGCCCCTTGCAATTGTTACTATGGCTGGAAGTATGAGAGAAGAGAAGAATATTCATGTGTGGAGAAATGCGATAAATGCATCGCAGCTCATGGACAAAGATGAAAGGTTATTTGAGCAACTAAAATTTAGTTATAGTCGGCTAAAAGATGAACATGAACAACATTGTTTCTTGTATTGTGCATTGTATCGAGAGGACGCTGACATTTATAAGAAAGAACTGATAGAGTATTGGATTGCTGAGGACCTAATACATGAGACGAACAATAGAGATGCAATGTTTGACGAAGGTCACACTATATCGAATAAACTCATTAAAACATGCTTGTTGGTAGAATGTGAAATATATGGTGTAGAATGCGTGAAGATGCATGATTTGATAAGAGAGATGGCTCTCAAAGTAACATCAACTAGTGGTCGATTCATGGTCCGAGCTGGTGAGGGATTAAAAAGAGTTTCACATAAAGATTGGTTTGAGGATCTTCAGAGGGTTTCCTTAATGTGGAACGATATTGAAGAACTTCCTTCTAAACCACCCATTTTCCCTCGCCTCACCACCTTCCTATTGAAAGGCAATCAGTCAAAAGTACTTCAGATTCCAGATTCTTTCTTTTTGCATATGCCTCGTCTCAAGGTGTTGGATTTGTCCTACACTGCCATAGAGTCTCTGCCAAATTCCATCTCCATGTTGGAGAATTTGCATCAACTGTTACTACGTCATTGTTATAAACTAAAATATGTGTCGTCACTGGAGAAACTAAAGGCATTGGAACATTTCGAACTAACTCGCAGTCAAATTGAAGAAGTACCCCAAGGTATAGAAGAATTGGTTAATCTCAGAAAGCTTGAACTCTCGGATAATGACATCCTAGGTATGTCTTCTTGCCGGAAGTTATGCAGACTCACGCAACTCCATTACCTTAGAATTTAGACAACAAAAGTAAAAGTGTCGGTAGAAGAGCTGTTGTGCTTGAAGCAATTAAAAGATCTCGAGGTTCAGTTTCACAATGTGCAAGAGCTTACCAAGTATGTGAAATCTGTGCAATGCAAAAGTTTGGAAAGCTACAGCCTTGAGGTGGGAATTGTTGATAAAGAGAAACTCACTTGTGTGTACAACTCTGAATATTTGTTAAGTAATGGAGTAGATGCCGTAGTGATTGGTAGCGGCATAGAGGACTTGAGAATTAGAAGATGGGACAATTACATTAGCTTATCAGATATTCAGTCGTTAAGGAACGCAAGAGGTTTAAGAAAATTTGAAATCGAATAGTGTGATAGGCTTGAATCCATCTTTTCATCTTCATCTTCATCATCATGCTTTTTAGAAGACTACCACATCCCGCTAACAACGATTGAGGAATTATCGTTTGTTGAATTACCCAATTTTAGGGTACTCTTTGACAGAGTTGTTCCACCACACAACATTTCATTTAACCTTAAGAGATTGGAGTTCTGTGAATGTCCGAAAATCAAGAATATTTTCTCTGCCCTGTTGTTGCACAACTTCCCAAACCTTGAGGAACTTCAAGTGCTTTACTGCGAGAATGTGGAGGAGATAATAGTAGAAGTAGAGAGAAGTGATCGAGGAGGGCATCGTGAAGATGATGGCAACACAATCACACTCCCAAATTTAAAGAAATTATGTCTAGGAGATCTGCCAAGACTGAATAGCATATACAAGGGCATAATGGTCTGTGAATCTCTGCAAAAAATTGGCATATGGTGGTGTCCCATGTTAAGGAGATTGCCTATTTCTTTGCGCATGAACGAGGATGGTGAGCAAGCTTCTGCACCACCTGCTCTTCGAAGCATTTCTGGATCGGCAGAATAGTGGGAATCTCTGAAATGGGATAATCCCCTCACCAAAACCACTCTTCAACCTTTCTTTCCCAGGATTATTTAGTCTCCCAAAAGAGGCGGGTTAAAAGGATTTTTCGAGATTTTAATCCATTTTATCTCTCATAATTTTTTTTAAAAAAAAAGTCAAAAAAAAAAAAATCAAAAAACCAACTTTGCAACGTCCTGTTAGATTTTTTTAAGGGTGAGAATTACGATGGTTCTTATATTGTAGTATTTTTTTTATTATTTTGGTTCTATAATTTCAATAGATTTGATTTTAATCTTGAATTTATGACTTTGTTTCAATTTGATCCAATTAATTATAATTCTTAACATTTTTTTAAAATAAAAAATACACATAGAAATGGCATGTGTCATGTTTTTTACAACAAAATTATAAACTTACTCAATTTAGTGATTATTTTTCTTTAAAAACACTAATGAGATTATCAATTGAATCAAATTGACACAAAATCTTAAATTAAAGGTCAAAATGAAATTAATTGAAAATGTAGGGATCAAAATGACATAAATAGCTAAATATATTTACCTTTTTTTTTTAAAATATGGCAAACAATATTTAAATAAAAATGCTTACAAAATTTTAAATTAGCCCTACATGTAGCGAAGTCACCGCAACACATTGCATTAACTATTTATTTATGATTTGTGAATTTTATGAAAGTTTCTGTAAGTATTAATAATACATGTAATCATAATAATAATGCAGAATTAAATTTAATAGGATCTTGAATTCAATACAACTCAAGAATAAAACGAACATACCTTTGTCCACCATTGAATTAGAGAAGTTGAGAAAATACCCCTAATAGTTGAACCTTGAATTCTTGGCTTACCTTCTTCTCTCTGTCTCTCTTAATTAGGATGACTATAAAACTTGAAGTGATGGAAAAATACTCATGATATGAAAGGGGTGTCACCCATCCTTATATAGAGGAGAGAAGAGGGCCAAATAAACTCTATCAGAAGAATTCCTAATCCATCAAGGTTTCTTTCTTATCTTAGAAGAGTGATTATATTAAAATTCTAATTACTGAACTTTATATATAATATTGGCTTTACCTAATTGTGGAGTCCAAATAAAATAAAACATGTAAAAATATGTAGGTTATTGGGCCACACTAGAAAATAAATCCAACATTCTCCCACTTGGCCCATTAAGCCGATTATGATGCAATTATGAGTTTTTCCAAAAAATATGCAACTTATAAAAATTTTTGACTCATTGAATTCCACACTAAAAACTTTGACATGTGATCACGAATTTTAAAAATAGCCAATAAATTCAGATATATTAGAAACTATAATACTGTGATTACTTCAGATCACCAATGTGAGTCATAGCGGTTATATAACATTTATGTCATATTTCCTTCTATGCACTACACCATTGATAACCTTCACCAACCCAATCTTTTAATGGGATATATAATTATTTTCCTGAAAGGCCCCTGTAATTTGTCTTGTTAAGACATTCCCTATTTATCAATATTCAAATTAATGTGTACACACACTTTTAGAAACAGGAAAAATAGAAACAAAATTATTATTGCGCAAATAGTGTCAAATAAAAATAAGCACTCACAATTAACCATACACATCAAGGGTTGCTTAAAAGACCCATCCTGATAACATGCTCTTTGTGTCTTTGGTGGCAATCCCTTTGTGAATAGATCAGCAATCATAAAAGAGGTGCTTAAGTTTTCAATTAACACTTGTTGTTTCTGGACTCTTTCTCTAACGACTAAGTACTTTACTTCCATGTGTTTGGAACCATTAGAGTACTTTCCATTCTTAGAGAAGAAAACTGTTGCGGTATTGTCACAATATATCTTCAGCGGCCTAGCAATTGAGTCAACAACACCACATGTGTTTGGAACCATTAGAGTACTTTCCATTCTTAGAGAAGAAAACTGTTGCGGTATTGTCACAATATATCTTCAGCGGCCTAGCAATTGAGTCAACAACACCAAGTCCTGAGATGAAATTTCGCAACCATAAAGCATGATTTGTAGCCTCAAAGTATATGGAATGTCCTTCATTTGTTTTCTTTCCAAGTCATTCCTTGGACACTGTTTTTCAGTTAATTTATCACCCTCCGTGATGGGTGCATCACCGGCAGAACAAAACTGCATATTGAATCTCTCCAAAACACGATCAATATATCCTTTTTGAGATAGTCCTAGCAATCATCGAGATCGATCCCTAAAGATCTCTATGCCAATAACATAGTTTGCCTCACCCATATCGACCATTTTAAAGTTCTTGGAGATATATTCCTTGGTTTCATGCAATAAGCCAAGGTCATTACTAGCTAACAAAATGTCATCCACATATAGCACCAAAACAATGAACTTGCTCCCACTAACCTTCAGATATATGCACTGATCAACTGCATTTTCCTTAAATCCGAAAGAGATAATGGTATCATTAAACCTTAAATACCATTGCTTGGAAGCTTGTTTAAGGCCATATATGGATTTCTTTAATTTGCAAGCTAAATGTTCTTTACCTTTCTTTGCAAATCCTTCTGACTGCTCTGTATAAATTTTTTCATCCAAATTCCCATTTAAAAAAGCAGTTTTCACATCCATTTAATGCAACTCTAAGTCATAATGAGCCACCAATGCTAGGATGATTCTAAGCGAGTCCTTCTTAGATACTGGAGAGAAGGTCTCTGTATAGTCTATGCCTTCTTTTTGAGTAAAACCCTTGGTAACAAGTCTGGCTTTAAATCGTTCGATATTGCCTTTTGCGTCACGCTTGGTCTTGATGACCCATTTACACCCGACCTTTTGGCAGTTATTAGGCAATTCGACGAGATCCCAAACACTATTCTGTTCCATGGATTTTAACTCTTCATTTATAGCATTGACCCATTTAGAAGAATCATCACTATTCATGGCTTGTGAAAATGAGACTGGATCTTTGTTAATCCCAATATCAAAATCAGATTCTTGTAGATACACCATGTAATCATCTGGAATGGCAGGCTTTTGTTCCCTCTGAGATCTTCTCAGAACTGCCGGTTGTGGTGGTTCTACAATATTTTCAATGGTGATATCTTCATGAAGTGGTGAAACATGAGGTGGTGAAGGATTTTTATTATGTTGTTCGTTTCCCTCAGCCTGTGGAAAAGTCTAAGGTACAACAAATTTTTTTGATAAGGGTCAAATGTTGGGACATCCACCCTAATTTCCTTGAAATTCACCACTCGTGTTTTCTCACTTCCACTAATTTCACCATTTTCTAGGAATCTATCATTACCAGTCTCCACTATCCTCGTACTGTGATTAGGACAATAGAATTTGTACCCTTTAGACTTGTCTGGATAACCAATGAAATATCCAGATATTGTTCTTGAGTCCAACTTTTTCTCTTGTGGGTTGAAGATTCTTGCCTTTGCTGGACAACCCCAAATATGTAAGTGTTTCAAACTAGGTTTCCTACCAGTCCACAACTCAAATGGAGTTGTTGGGACCGCCTTACTAGGAACCCTATTTAAGATATACATTGCAGTCTTTAAAGCTTCACCCCACATTGAAATAGGTACAATTGAGTAACTTAACGTACTCCTAACCATATCTTTAAGTGTACGATTACGCCTTTCAGCAACTCCATTTTGCTGTGGCATACCCGGCATTGTATATTGAGCACAAATGCCTTTCTTTTCTAAGAATTTGGCAAATGGGCTAGGATTTTGGCCTGACTTATCATATTTACCATAATACTCACCACCCCTGTCTGATCTCACTATTTTAACCTTTCTATCTAATTGTCTCTCAACTTCAGTTATGTACACCTCAAGGATGTCAACAGCTTGAGACTTTTCATGAATTAGATACACATATCCATAACGTGAGAAGTCATCTATAAATGTGATAAAATATTTTTCACCACTAAGACATGGGATGTTAAGTGGCCCGCAAATATCTGTATGAATTATCTCAAGAAGCTCATTACTTCTTGTGGCACCTTTCTTCGTGTGTTTTGTTTGCTTTCCTTTAATGCAATCCATACATATCTCAAAATCAGTGAAATCTAGGTTTTCCAAAATCCTATTCTTCACCAATATTTCAATTCTATTTCTAGAGATATGCCCCAACCGTCTATGCCACAAGATTGAGGATTTTTCATTAATTAGACCACGTTTTAAACCAATATTCAAATGCAGAGTTACTAATGATTGTGCAAACTGATGATTTAAGGTAATTTTATATAAACCATCACATAAATTACCGGAACCAATTATTATTGAATTAAACATTAAATTGAGTTTTCCACAACTAAATAAAACTGAATATCCAACACGATCTAATTTGGATAACGAAACTAAATTCCTAGAAATTGAAGGAACATAAAAAGTGTCTTCTAGATCTATCTGATGAACCCGTCTCTAAGATCAGTCGGTAGGTTCCTACAGCTACGACTTCAGCTTTGAGACGGTTCCCCATATAGACAAATCTTTCACTTTCCTTCGGTTTCCTGGTTAAGAGGTATCCCTGCATGTCATTTGTAATGTCGATCGTGGCCCCAGAGTCAATCCACCAAGTATTAGAAGATACTTCAGCAAGATTTGATTCATAATAAACAAAAGAAAATTTCTTACATTTCTTTTCGAACCAAGCCTTTTGCTTGCTGCAGTCTTTCTTCACATGTCCCTTTAGCACTTGACAGTGAAGCCATTCTGAGCCTGATTTTCTTCCCCAAGTTCATTCTTTTTCTTTGGTGGATTTTTCTTTGATTTTACAAACTTACCTGTCTTTTTCTTTATAGCTCCATGAGTTACAGCCAATGCAGTTTGACGTCCTTCCTCCCTCAACCTCACTTCCTCCTGAACACACATATTAGTCAGCTCATTCAAACTCCACTTATCTTTATTGGTGTTATAGTGAATTTTGAATGCACTGAACTGTGATGGAAGTGAGTTGAGAATAAACTGCAAGAGGAAAGTTTCATCAACCTACATCCCTAAAGTTTTAAGTTTTGCAACTTTGTCGCCATATTAAGGATGTGATCCTAAACTCGTCGGTGGCCATTATATTTCATTGTTGTTAATTCAACCATAATAGTGCCAGCAAGTGGCTTGTCGATCTTCAACAGCCTTTAACCAAATTTTACTTTAAGCGTTAGGGTAACATCACTAAAGAGTCCTTTGGTCAATAACCAAGTAAGATCCCAGGAAGGTCGGAGGAGTCAATATAGCCTTCTTTCTAAGTCCAACCACCTTAGATAGCAAGCTATCTTTTTGGCAGATCATAAGAGGTATTAACACAAGATGTCATAAGTAACACGAAAAAAGGCATAAACAATATACATATTAAAGCTTTGAGAATTATGATGAACTATTGATATCACATAAGTCTTTCCTTTGGGCAAAACTTAGGTATATCTATTGTCCACTTGTAGACGCGCCTCCCCGAGGAGCTCACTGCTACAGTTCGGACTCAATTGTCACGGTTCTGAATCTAATCCTGCAGAGTGCAATGCGAGACCGATAAATCACCAAAGAGTCCAAATCCGGCAAATCGTTTTGAAAAACTAATTTTTAAGAAAGAAGTGCCAAACATAGACTGCTTTGCCAGATACAGAGTCGCCACCTAAATATTTTATTTTGGGGGAATTTAGGAAACCCTGACTCATGCCAAAGGCCACGTGTCCGTCATCACCAAAGTTGCCTTGGTTCGGAAACTTGGGTACGATTGGGGAAGGTCATTTCATGAGCACCCCCGCTCGCCCGATCAAAGATCGGCCACTACTAAGCATGATATCTTGTTTTTGAAAACACATGTGTTCTTATTCTGATTATTAGCTAGAATTACTATGTGATGCGCACAACACACAAGTATAGACTAGATCGCCTGATTTGGAACAAAGCATTACATATCTGTTTGTTTGGAAAATGGTTTGAAGTTTGCTACTTGCAAGTAGACTAAAATACGGATTTCAATGAATTGCTCCAATTCACGTAATCCAACCTTCACCCACAGGCATTCAAGCAGTTAATCAAGTAAGCAGATAGCCTCATGGCAACATTAACACACATGCAGTATGCTAAAGCGTAAATACTCACAGTGTACTCCGAGCCAAAACAGAGAACTAGTTAGAAATCATGCATGATCCTAGTTCATGTTAAGATGGCTAATGCAACACATACGAAAATGTGACTAAAATAGGCTCGGCTATTCTAGAATGTCATGTGAAATGCGACTTGGTACATGTATTTAAATAGGAATTAAAATATAATGCAGTTAGTATAATGCGCCGAGCCCAGTGCATGCAATACAGATGAAATGGATGCACACATGCAAGCATAAGGTATGCTAAACAAAATATGCCCTAAAACTAACCATCATAAGCTGGTAAGTAAAAGGGAGAAAGAAATGGGGGTTGGAAGACATGCATCACACACACGCACACTTATTACAAAAATACGCCCTCTCGAAGGAGGGACCGAATAAGAAGCTAACTAGCTACTCTAAGCTAATTAAACTAATTATTACACTACAAATTAATTAACTAATCCTAGTTAATTAATTATTACAAAACAAATTGAATAGCTAACGCATTAAGTAATTAAAGTACAAACCAAAGCAAAAGCTAGCTATCTAAGCATGGCAGCTAAGGAAAGCAATAAATCAGGAGGTTCTCGGAGGGAGAAGACTGGATGCATGCTCGGTCGCCTCGTTTGGAAATCCAATGCGATGCCCCTATTTGTCTCTGTTTTCATTTGTTTTTAGGAACTTGCACCAAGCTCCAGAAAGATGAAACTCCACCTTGGGAACCCTGTGGCAGGGTGGCTGACCACTTTTGGTCTCTAGAAACACCTGCCGACCACTTTTGGTTGTTAAAAAACCAGAAAAGTGGTCGGCCAGCCACTTTATCTGGTCGGCCGACCAGTTTCTGCTGCTGGACTACAATTTGTTGCAACAGAGAGCAAGAAAGGGCATGGCAATGTATTTATAGCATATGTGTGCACAACCACCCTCCCTATCATGTCATGAGCTCAAGGGAGTGTGGTTCTCAACCCTTGGGCCACCAATCGCGCATTTCAATGCATGATGGCCGAGAGGCGAAGTTACACAATTCAATATGAAATGAATGCACAAGTAAACACATAAAGCCTAGAGCTTTATCATGCAAGATCAAGAGCGTCGGCGATCGGGAATTAAGGCATGTTTCATCACTGTAAGTATGAAACGTCCCTCGTTTCCCGTGTTTGGACTAACACCTATTCCAAACAAGGATGCAAACAAGCATGGCAAACATGCAATGTGACTTAAACATGTAAATATGCAATTGTATGGCATACTCAATGCAATGGACTATCATGGCATACTCAATGCAAATAACAACATAACATGCACAACGCGGTGTAACATGGCATACACAATGCAAAATGGACTTAAACCAAAATGGATAGGCCTCAGCCATGCCCAAATCAGTGGCCATTGGGATGAAATAAAGGCACATAAACACAAGGCATGCATGCATAATGCATTGGCCAATACAAGAGGCCCAAGAGCACAACTCTCAAGAGTGCTCAAAAAGTGACAAAAGTGGAAGTGTAACAACACTAAGTGCACTGAAGTGAAGTAAGAAATGATGCCAAATCATTCAAACAACATAAGTAAGGCATGCAATGGTTCTAGAACATGAAAGCTAGTGAAGAGGACTATAAAGGAGGCATGCAATACATGGCATAAATGCATGAACTAAGCATGGACAGAGCTTAATTAGGTCTAAACAAGAACCTAAACATGCTGAGATGAGGGCCTAAATACCTAGGCATGCAAGCATACACTACAAGAATTCGCACTTTTGCCGACTAAAAATTTGGTCGGCAAAAGTCCATTTTTAGTCGGCAAAAGTTATCCACGACTAATTTTTTTGGTCGCCACTTTGGTCGCCAATTGAGGGTCGTAGAAAGTAATTAGCGACTAAAAAATTTTTTAGTCGCGAAAAAGTTATATTTGCCGACTAAATTTTTGGTCGCTAAATATATAATTACTGCGACTAATCCATTTAGTAGCTAAAACACTTTAGTCGCGAAAAGTCATATTTTCCCGACCAAACATGTTAGTCGCCAATTCGCAAATTTAGCGACCAAATAGTTTGGTTATAACGCTCTCAAAACAAACCCATAATATATAACATTAACATGCGTCAATATAAGAAAACAAAACATTATTCCATTCATCAGAGTAATCTTATTAAAAGACATTACATGTAATAACGAAAGTAAATGCCCTACGGGCTTACATCTTTCCAAGCCAACACTTGGATACAAAAGTGTCACGCCCCACTTTTTATTACTCGAGGTCATTACCAAGTTCATTAACTTAATTCAATTTCAGAGATAATATGCAAAAATAAACTCATACATTTAATCCATAGCAATGAATATCAGTACTCTCATTCGTATGCAAGTAAATGTTACATGAACAAACTAATAAATTGCCCTTAGGCTTACAACTTTTAAATAAACAACTGAAGGGTGTAACCCTTTTACACATATGGCGTTCCGCCAACAAGAAAGAGGCCCCGTGGCCAACAAATAAGTAGATCCAAATCTTGCAGCTCAACCTGCTTAATACCTGAAAAAGATTCAACAACGTGGGATGAACATATAGTCCAGTAGGGATCTCAACTTGATCCTCAACAATAACAACAGTACAGATAGCTATGATCATGCACACTCATTCTCATACTAGAATAGTAATGTGACAGTTTAAACAAAATATATATGTATATAAACTTTTCTCAAGAACAACTATTTCATTCAATGCTATAAGCGTTTCATCTTTCCCTTTTTCCTTTCATTAACCCCGTACCCAACCTTTTATACATAAGCAATTACTTAGGAAATAAATTCACTAAGACCACTACTATTCTCCAATTTCCACACATACAACAGATGTGCCTTTCTAGAACATATTTCTAAAATGTTTGATTCTCTTTACACTTCTAAAAGACAAGGGGTAGCAACTAATACAAGATTAACACAAGATAATCCAATTACAATTTCATGACACGAATGTCTACATTGCCTATGACACATAGTCTATGGCACAATCCACCTTCCAATTATGGCTCAGAACCTGGCCAAATAACTCAACAAGGGTTCCGTCTCTCATTAACAATATTTCCAAATTCAACAGGGGTAACAAATCAAGTTAAACATATCTGATAACATAACAAATACACATGTTGGTATCGTAACAATCACAATCAAACTCACTTCCATACTTCCCAACTGATACACATTTTGGTGATGTATCATATCAAATAAACAAACACTTTAAGTTAAACCTCTCTATAACATAACAAATACACATGCTGGTATTGTATCAATCATAACCACATTCACTTCCATACTTCCCAACTGATACACATTTTGGTGATGTATCATATCAACAATAAATAGAAATACTTCTATTAACAATAAGCACACATATATGTGATGCTAGTGGAGTCCATCCCCTTTCTCCTCCCAACAAATCTGGTTTAGAGGTCCATCCCCTTTCTTCCCCTAAACCCTCCAACAATTCCGGTTTAGAGGTCCATCCCCCATCTTCCCCTAAACCGGAAGTACATCCCCTATCTCCTCCCATACACAAGTAATGCATTTAAACACAACGTCATATACACAATCAATCAATAGTGTAATGCATACACAACAGTCCAACGCAACCGTGTCATCCTCCACCGATGACCAAGGACAAAACCTCTAGATGCAGGTATATTGTACATCTATAAACATACTCAATTGTCATGAGATTATCAACTTATCACTAATACTAGCATAGTGGTATAAGATACAACAATCCAACATTCATACTTATTTCAAAGTGTCTTTCCCATTCCACAAAAATCAATCTTGCTTCCTTTTGTTTTCACAAAACCGTTTTCATTCCTTTTGTTTCCACAAAACCAAATCCAAAGGCAACAAAGCCAAAACTCATTTTAATCTACCACATTCCTTTCAAAGCCATTCCAATTTAATTTTATAAATTGAATCATAACTATTAAATTAGGGTTTTACTCCCTCTTTCTCAATATTGAACAAACTGCCTCAATCATCTATAATAACCAATAATGGCTTCAATTAAATCCAAATACCCAAGTATTTACCCAAAGATCAAACCCCTCTATCTTGTTATTAAATCAATAAATATTAGGGTTTCCTCTCCTTTCAACAACAACTAGCTAATTAACACCCGATTAGCCCCAAAACACATCTAATAACCATGGATCTAAAACCCACAACCAACCCAAAGATCAACCTCATGAATTTATACAAAAATCCAACATGATATAGTTTTCATGCAATACAAAAATTACCACATGTCTATCTATAGATGAAGTATTGAAAAAGATCAAGGAGAATCCCTACCTCGAAGCAAAGAACCCAAAGGAGAAGATGACCCGGAAACAAAGTGCTCCAAATCCACAGTTCTTCAGATTAAAATGTAACCCTCACTCTCCTCTACCTTTTTAATGAAGTAACTAGGGTAGGAAATCACTCTAACTAGATCAAACCTAGGAGAGAATGTGTTTAGAGAAGAAGAGAACTCGGAAATTAGGGTTTTGGATCAAAAAGAATGAAAAACTGCCCTAAAAATCCCGCTGCTGCGTTTAAATACTGGACAGGCTCGCTCGAGCGAAGACCTGGTCGCTCGAGCGACCAGACACAGAAACAAACCTCGCTCGAGCGACAAGAAGCTCGCTCGAGCGACAAGACAGACCAGCTCGCTCGAGCGACAAGAAGCTCGCTCGAGCCAACAACCACTGCTCTCAGGTCTAGCACTGGACGCAAACCTCGCTCGAGCCAAGAAATTCTCGCTCGAGCGACGGACCAAAAACAAAGACCTCGCTCGAGCGAAGATAAGCTCGCTCGAGCGACCAAGCCAAAAACTGAACATCAACTCTTGGTTTCTAAACCCAACCAACCTGCAATCAACCTGCCCAAAACATCCTATAACCCAAAATAAGGAATCAAAGGACAACAACAACAATAATATGACAATAGAATCCTCGGAACATAAGTCCGGATACAATAATCAAATGGTAAAAGACCGGGGTCACTACAACCTCCCCCCCCTTAAAGAATTTCGTCCCCGAAATTAAGGATACGTCAAAATACAAGACCAACTGATTACACACACCAACATTCCCCCCAACACAAGGAGTGAAACCGCTCTCACAACAAACCATCAAGTCGCTCTTACCTAGGAAGAGACTCACTAAGGGAATACGTTCCAAACGACCACACTTAGGTACGAAAACCCTTCAAACCAAACCTTTCCTGAAACAATTACCAACAACCGACTAGCGCTTCCAGCTAAGTCACTACTCAACAACAAGGTTCCCGAAAGCCAGCTCAAGCAAATCTTATGAGTAAAACAAATAAGAAAACATTTTCTTGTTCAAGAGACATTTCTCAAAGATAGTCAAATTTTCAATGTGAATATTCCAAAATAAATCTTTCATTTTCCATGCGAAGCTCAACAGTTTTGTAAATATTTTTCACAAATACAGTGCTATCCAAAACACAAAATCATCCACTGTTCATTTACTAAAAAGATTCATTTGGAATTCCTCAAAACCCTTGAATTAAATCAATTTCTCAACAACACCCTTAGGTGGCCCAAACACTATGAAAAATTTTTTTGTTTTCCATTTCTTTCCAAAATAGCACTATCAACAACCATCACGCACACAGTGATGCCACAACCAACACAGAACATGACATTTCTATAATGATAGTTAATAGAGATAACAACAATACTATCAACACATAAGGCATAAGAATTTCATGGTTTTGCAATTTCATCCCGCCTCCCTTTACTTAACCAGTTTAATAACATACACCTGGCCAAACAATAAAATGAGATAGCAACCCATATGAAGCATTTTTTCACTTCACCACAGATAAGCATATTAGCTATATCATATTAACAACAAATAGAAATATTTCTATTATCAATAAGCACACATATTGTGATGCTAATGGAGTCCATCCCCTTTCTCCTCCCACACAAAATCCGGTTTAGAGGTCCATCCCCTATCTTCCCCTAAACCGTGGAGTTCATCCCCTATCTCCTCCAAAACAAAATGCATATGCAATGTAATACACACTTGCCATATACAACACATAATCAATACATGAATGTTCTGTATTAATCCAACAGTCAAGTAAATGACTCAATTTCAGTTATACCTAGGCCACATGCAAGGTCTACAACAATCATGACTATCCTCAAGGTGATAAATGCCAACCCAAAACACAATACCAATAAGCTGACAAATCAACTCAACAAACTCCACTCTCAGTAATCCACACACTGATGTGCCACTCAAATTACTAACCCCAGACACGGAGTTCTCTACCTAAATCCCCAAATCCTGGAATTTCACTGGATCTCCTCAATTTAAACCGCATCAACACTGCGCCTAAGGGTATCACCATTTCCCTCCCCATGGCTGCATAGTAAGCCTACTCATCTCCTCGACCGAAGACCGACATGGTCAACCTTAATCACAATAACCCAACCAAGAAGGATAATTCGACCAACGCTATTCTCGTCACTCTAGAACACAAACTGTTCTTCCTTTAAAGAATGCTGCCTGCATCCACTCACGAACCATCCCTAACAATTAATAACCAATCACTACACGAACACTACCCCCATACCACCGATGGGGTCACCATGAACTAGCTACTAGCAAAGCCCAAAACACAAACCAATAAACAAGTACCATTCCCGCTAACCCGAGACACAAAGCCCACATAACCTTGCCCACACCACACACTCTCGAAACCATCACATCTAACACATACATCCACGGGTTCTCGTTCTCGACAATCAAACTCTAACATGAACAAGATTCACAAACCAACACATAGTTAACGCAATATACAGTGCCAAGCAAGCAACAACGCTAGGATCCTTGACCCCATTAACAACTTCTCAAAATAAATAGAGAGTTCGAAATTCCATACATACCCCCCAATACATGAGGATTAAACAAACAATACTATGCATATAAATGCGATACATAAACATGGTGCCTCAGCATCCAACAGTACACCGGTCCATAACAAAATCAATAAACATGATACACCACCGGCCAACATTACCAAAAAGTCCCTCTCCAAGATAACACTATAGGACTAACTAATAAGTCGCCCCTCGCGAGGCTCCCGAACGGGTACAACTGAGTCTGACTAGGTTTTAATACCCCCGAAGAATCTGCACGCAAAGGACAAGAACGTCTACCATGGCCCTGCTGACCACAAACAAAACAACCACCAGACCCTCTACTCTGAAACCGGTCTGAAACCTGCACCTCCCCGGACCTCTCAACTGAAGTGCCCGAAACCTCTGACAAAGAAAAGGAACCATCCCCCGACTGAGCATGTTTCCGCCTCCACCCCTTACTGAGCCTAGAGCGCTTAGGGACCGTAGGGCTTGCCTCAATGGTCTCCTCCTTAACCCCATCATCACTAGCAATTAGGGCCTCCACATGGGCCGCTGCCTCAACTAAAGTATAGTAATCCTTCAACAAGGATCCAGCTACCTTCTCCCGAATATCGAACACAACCGCTTCTCAAACTCAAAACAACGACGCTCCTCTGTTGTGACCAACTCTGGAGCAAACCTCGACAAACTATCAAACCGCATCTCAAACTGTGCCACAGGAGTATCATCCTGACGCAACTCCCAAAAACTGTTCCCTCAACCTTTCCCGAGCAGAAGGAGGGAAATACTTAGCCAAAAAGGCCTCGGTAAAAGCAACCCACGTGCTACCCACACTATTCTTAACATTCTACCATCAATAACTCGCATCACTCTTCAGCTGAAAAGTCGCCAAAGAAACCCTCAACTCCTCATCTTCGACTCTGAGCATATCAAGAGTCTTGGTAATCTGTTCTAGCCAATTCTCTGCCTCCAACGGCTTAGCCTCCCCCACAAACTCTGGTGGACTGGAGCGAAAGAACTCCTTAGTAAGTTTGAGAGCATGCCCGCTGCCGCCCTCAGTACGAGCTAGGGCGTCTTGCACTGCTCTCACAATCTCACGTGCGACATCCTCGCCGACAGCCGATGCTGCAACGGCAGGTACTAAAGGAACTGTTGTGCCTCTCCCGGCGTTCCTACTACTCAACCAACCTCTACTCCCTCGTGTAGACATCCTATAAAGCACTAATTAGAATACACTTAGTGCCAACACAATAGCCTTCTCCGAGGCACACCCTACTACTGGTAAGTCACAAGACACACTTAGCCTCAAACTTTACATCTCTACTGCATATAAACATCTAAACATGTAAACACATAATCGAATCAAGTCCACAAAGATAGCCACTCATCCCGGAACTCTCAAGGAATTCCTATCAGAAACCACGTTGATCAGGCGCGTTTCCAAAAGGACCTCAAAGCAAGTTCACCGGCTATGAATACTATCCAAGAGACTGAATCCCATGCTCACATAAATGCAACACATAAGTCCTAATTCTCATGGTGTCTATATGCAACGTCCTCACTACACGTAGTAAACCCACTGTGGTAAAAACCACTTCCCACGAGCTCAAGGTATTCAAACCCGGTAGCTCTGATACCAAGTTGTCACGCCCCACTTTTTATTACTCGAGGTCATTACCAAGTTCATTAACTTAATTCAATTTCAGAGATAATATGCAAAAATAAACTCATACATTTAATCCATAGCAATGAATATCAGTACTCTCATTCGTATGCAAGTAAATGTTACATGAACAAACTAATAAATTGCCCTTAGGCTTACAACTTTTAAATAAACAACTGAAGGGTGTAACCCTTTTACACATATGGCGTTCCGCCAACAAGAAAGAGGCCCCGTGGCCAACAAATAAGTAGATCCAAATCTTGCAGCTCAACCTGCTTAATACCTGAAAAAGATTCAACAACGTGGGATGAACATATAGTCCAGTAGGGATCTCAACTTGATCCTCAACAATAACAACAGTACAGATAGCTATGATCATGCACACTCATTCTCATACTAGAATAGTAATGTGACAGTTTAAACAAAATATATATGTATATAAACTTTTCTCAAGAACAACTATTTCATTCAATGCTATAAGCGTTTCATCTTTCCCTTTTTCCTTTCATTAACCCCGTACCCAACCTTTTATACATAAGCAATTACTTAGGAAATAAATTCACTAAGACCACTACTATTCTCCAATTTCCACACATACAACAGATGTGCCTTTCTAGAACATATTTCTAAAATGTTTGATTCTCTTTACACTTCTAAAAGACAAGGGGTAGCAACTAATACAAGATTAACACAAGATAATCCAATTACAATTTCATGACACGAATGTCTACATTGCCTATGACACATAGTCTATGGCACAATCCACCTTCCAATTATGGCTCAGAACCTGGCCAAATAACTCAACAAGGGTTCCGTCTCTCATTAACAATATTTCCAAATTCAACAGGGGTAACAAATCAAGTTAAACATATCTGATAACATAACAAATACACATGTTGGTATCGTAACAATCACAATCAAACTCACTTCCATACTTCCCAACTGATACACATTTTGGTGATGTATCATATCAAATAAACAAACACTTTAAGTTAAACCTCTCTATAACATAACAAATACACATGCTGGTATTGTATCAATCATAACCACATTCACTTCCATACTTCCCAACTGATACACATTTTGGTGATGTATCATATCAACAATAAATAGAAATACTTCTATTAACAATAAGCACACATATATGTGATGCTAGTGGAGTCCATCCCCTTTCTCCTCCCAACAAATCTGGTTTAGAGGTCCATCCCCTTTCTTCCCCTAAACCCTCCAACAATTCCGGTTTAGAGGTCCATCCCCCATCTTCCCCTAAACCGGAAGTACATCCCCTATCTCCTCCCATACACAAGTAATGCATTTAAACACAACGTCATATACACAATCAATCAATAGTGTAATGCATACACAACAGTCCAACGCAACCGTGTCATCCTCCACCGATGACCAAGGACAAAACCTCTAGATGCAGGTATATTGTACATCTATAAACATACTCAATTGTCATGAGATTATCAACTTATCACTAATACTAGCATAGTGGTATAAGATACAACAATCCAACATTCATACTTATTTCAAAGTGTCTTTCCCATTCCACAAAAATCAATCTTGCTTCCTTTTGTTTTCACAAAACCGTTTTCATTCCTTTTGTTTCCACAAAACCAAATCCAAAGGCAACAAAGCCAAAACTCATTTTAATCTACCACATTCCTTTCAAAGCCATTCCAATTTAATTTTATAAATTGAATCATAACTATTAAATTAGGGTTTTACTCCCTCTTTCTCAATATTGAACAAACTGCCTCAATCATCTATAATAACCAATAATGGCTTCAATTAAATCCAAATACCCAAGTATTTACCCAAAGATCAAACCCCTCTATCTTGTTATTAAATCAATAAATATTAGGGTTTCCTCTCCTTTCAACAACAACTAGCTAATTAACACCCGATTAGCCCCAAAACACATCTAATAACCATGGATCTAAAACCCACAACCAACCCAAAGATCAACCTCATGAATTTATACAAAAATCCAACATGATATAGTTTTCATGCAATACAAAAATTACCACATGTCTATCTATAGATGAAGTATTGAAAAAGATCAAGGAGAATCCCTACCTCGAAGCAAAGAACCCAAAGGAGAAGATGACCCGGAAACAAAGTGCTCCAAATCCACAGTTCTTCAGATTAAAATGTAACCCTCACTCTCCTCTACCTTTTTAATGAAGTAACTAGGGTAGGAAATCACTCTAACTAGATCAAACCTAGGAGAGAATGTGTTTAGAGAAGAAGAGAACTCGGAAATTAGGGTTTTGGATCAAAAAGAATGAAAAACTGCCCTAAAAATCCCGCTGCTGCGTTTAAATACTGGACAGGCTCGCTCGAGCGAAGACCTGGTCGCTCGAGCGACCAGACACAGAAACAAACCTCGCTCGAGCGACAAGAAGCTCGCTCGAGCGACAAGACAGACCAGCTCGCTCGAGCGACAAGAAGCTCGCTCGAGCCAACAACCACTGCTCTCAGGTCTAGCACTGGACGCAAACCTCGCTCGAGCCAAGAAATTCTCGCTCGAGCGACGGACCAAAAACAAAGACCTCGCTCGAGCGAAGATAAGCTCGCTCGAGCGACCAAGCCAAAAACTGAACATCAACTCTTGGTTTCTAAACCCAACCAACCTGCAATCAACCTGCCCAAAACATCCTATAACCCAAAATAAGGAATCAAAGGACAACAACAACAATAATATGACAATAGAATCCTCGGAACATAAGTCCGGATACAATAATCAAATGGTAAAAGACCGGGGTCACTACAAAAAGTCTGAGTACTAACTCAATTACACATTAAGCCCTTGGCTTGAGTTTACATGTAATATCAAAATAAACCAAAATAACAACTAACTAAACAGAGTCTTCAACTCCAAATCCTCCCAAGCTAAGTCCTTGGAGGTAGCATATCACCTGGACCTGAAAATGATGTTCCCGTATAGGGTGAGCCACAGCCCAGTAGAAATATACTAAACTAAATATAAGAATTGACTAAAGCGATAGCATTCGATAGATAATTAACACAAAATAATCAAATACATCACTATACGGTTTCATGACAATAATGTCCATGACATGTTTCACTTTCCGTTATTATTCAACTTTCCAATTATACTGACATGGCTCAGAACCTGGCCAAACTACAAAATGAGGCTACATCTCACATTAACATTACTTCCAATATCAACAATTCAAATGAGACCAAGGCTCATACTGAAACACTTCCATAAATCAATAAGTACACATATTTGCTGTACTAATGGAGTCCATCCCCTTTCACCTCCTAAACAGGTTTGAGAGTCCATCCCCTATCTTCCCTCAAATCATGGAGTACATCCCCTATCTCCTCCCAAACAATATGCATATACAACGTATTAAACACTTGTCATACACAATATTCAATCAATACACAGGTTTTCTATATTAATTCAACTGTCATATTTAATGACTCAATCAATGTGATTAGTTTCAGTTTTTCCTAATCAACATGCAATGTCTACAACAATCATGATTATCCTCCACCGATAGTCCAAAACAGTTATTTCTAAACAGGAAATAAATGTATCAACAATTATAATCTCAACATTTCCATAGGTGAGTGATTAAATTATCCAACTACACCATTTAATCTCATAACTTCTCAATTTCATGAATTAAACCAAATTCCACATTTTTCCCAAAATTAATCATTGAATTAATTTTATTACAACAATTAGGGCTTTTCCCCCTTTTCTCAAAATCAACCCTAAGGTTCAGTTATCTCAATTTAACACACAAACATATGTTGTTTAATAGATGAAAAACCCCATTTTCAAATTATAATTCAAACCCTAATTTTCCCAAAATTACCAAACGACACCAACATATCAAAAATACCAAAACTTAGGACAAAACCTATAATATGGAGTAGGAAATCCCTACCTCGAAGTTAGAACCCAAACGGTGATGAAGACCAAAAACCAATGTGCTCCAAATCCCAAGTTCTTCAGATTAAAACGAAGCCCTCAACCCACTCTATCTTTTTAACAAAGAGCCTGGGGTAGAAACACCCTAAAAATAGATGAAACCTAAGAGAGAAGGTGTGCAGAGGGAGAGAGAACACGGACCTAGGGTTTTGAAATCAAAAGAGAAAAAAAAACTGAATTTTTCCCCGCTGCTGCGTATTTATATAAAACAGGCTCGCTCGAGCGACCAGATACAAGAAAGCTCGCTCGAGCCAAAAACTCGAAGCTTCAGGTCTGCAACCCAGAAGCACGCTCGAGCGACAGAATGCTCGCTCGAGCGAAGAACTGGAAAACATACACCTCGCTCGCTCGAGCGAAGGAAAGCTCGCTCGAGCCAAGAAACACAGCTCTCATGTCTAAGCCCAGACGCAGTCACTCGCTCGAGTGAAGGACCAAAAACAAAGAGCTCGCTCGAGTGACAAACTGCTCGCTCGAGCGAAGGGCCAAAATTCTAGGCAGCAACACTTTGCTCCCAAACACTACCAACCTGTAACAAACCTGCCCAATGCATCCCATAACTCAGAAATAAGAAATTAAATGACGACAACAACAATTATATAACAACAGGATCCACGGAACCTAAGTCCAGATACAACAACCAAATGGAAAAAGGCCGGGGTCGCTATATTGGTCAGTAATTGTCGCCCATTTCCACAACCAACTAATTTGGTCACCAATTGTCACATTCCGCGACCAAAAAATTTGGTCGGCAATACATTCCATGACCAAAAATATTGGTCGGCAATATTAATATTCAAGAAATTACACTTTTGCCGACTAAAAATTTGGTCGGCAAAAGTCCATTTTTAGTCGGCAAAAGTCATTCGCAACCAATTTTTTTAGTCGCCACTTTGGTCGCCAATTGAGGGTCGACAAAAGTAATTAGCGACCAAAACTTTTGTTAGTCGGGAAAAAGTTGGATTTGCCGACTAAATTTTTGGTCGCTAAATATATCATTACCGCAACTAATTCATTTAGTCGCTAAAACACTTTGGTCGCGAAAAGTGATATTTTCCCGACCAAATATGTTTGTCGCCAAAAGCAAAAAATCAGCAACCAACTATTTTCGTCACCAAAAGGTAAGGAATTGCCGACCAATGATTTTAGTCGCAAAAGTGTAGAATTTGGCGACCAATTATTTAGTCGCCAAAACTTTTCTCAACCAAATATTTTGTCGCCAAAAGACATTAAACAATCAACGACTAATTAGTTAGTCGCCAAATCTCTTCTTTTTTTTTTTTGAACAATCAATTTTTATTTATAAACATTCAAACCAATATTGAACAAAATTCATTCAACCCAACCTAAATATAACATTAAAATTCATCATATTTTCCTGCTCAATCCCAAACTTTACAATCATTCCATTCAAAACATTAATTGAGACAAGTTTTAAACATCCATCCATTGAAAACCAGTAAGTAATTGAACAAAAATTACAAGGAAAATCAACGAAGGAATCCAAAAAAAATTCTAAAACAGGAAGGAATATATATGGTTTTGAAGCATCAGCCTTGTGCTTGATCGTTTTTGGAAGTCACCTACAAATAAAATAAAAAAGTTAGAATCTAGAAAAACATCCAAAATGAAGTATTCTCATAAAAAAAAACCATATGGCAAAAAATTTATATGATTACATTACAAACATTTGATGATGACTATACCACAATTAAGTATTGGCATACCTGAACAATGAGACAAAGCAGCTTAGCAAGTCTCGCCAAGGTAATCCTTCAGTAATACTTTGAGACAACAAGGATGTTCTGCAAGAAACAATAATGTCTTGTAGATGAACCATTGCAGCATATAATTGAAATATATAATTGAACATGAGTGAAAAATTACATGTTCTATTACTCTCTATCTCAAATCTTCAGCTGCTCTGTTACCTAAAGAACCACCAAGCATGTTCTTTTCATTCTCAAATTCATCCTTGAATGTATTCCATAAAGTCATCCATTGAATAAGCTCCATTGTAACACGCTGTTTCAAGAGCAACCTATGACATAATAGAAGGGCAAGCATCCAATAGTGTCAACAGAACAAAACTATGCTCTCTGTTTTTCTTTTTTGGTCATTTACTATTGGTTTCACAACATCAATCACATCTTTGCGTAGAGTCTGCAACCAATAGAATAGCACTTAAATTCAGGCAAAGAGATGGGTATAAAAAAATCTTTGGAGATTAAAAATAAAAAAAAAGAAAAAAGAAAGATGATGTGCATGAGTAGTGGAACACATCCTTTTCAGTAGTTCTAGTATATCCCAAAAAATACATACCTATATTGATAGGTCTAGTTCATTTTCTGTGGATGATTTCCCATGTCCTCTTAGGTCCATGGCTACTACTCTTAGGTCCAAAGACCAAGAAAGCCAGTTATTCGATCAGAAAACTGGCTGGCGGGAGGAAAAGTGGTCTCCAAGGAGAAAAAGTGATCTCCCACCCTTGTACCACCTTCCAAACAAGGAAAACAAGGTTTGTACCAAAAACAAACCAAAGCAGATGCAAGACGAGAGATCGGGAGGCAAAGCACGCGGTTGGAAGCCCCGAAAACTAGCTGACGAGCACCAAAAGTGGTATGCGACCACAAAAGTGGTCTCTCGGACCACAGTGTCCCTCTAGGCAGAGGCAACAAGGTGTGGTTCAAAAACCACGCCAAATGGAGAACGTTAAGCAGTCCCGAGACAAGGCGCACGGCCGAAGGCTCCGAAAATCGAAAACTAGTCTCCAAACGGGAAAAGTGGCCTATGACCACAAAGAGATGGTCTACAAGACCTCTCCCTCCCTCCGGGAAGAGAAAACAAGGGTCGGTCCACAAACCAAGCCGAAGCACAAAAAGTTCAGAGGCCTAGAGGCAAGGCTTCCAGCCAAAACTCCGAAGACTCGAAACGAGCACAACATGCACCATCACCGAGCGCTCAATCGATGAAGTCTGAGTCTTAAGGTCGGTCAAAAATGGGGTGTCTACACCACTCGTCAAGAATCACTTATGGAGGTCTAAAGTAATTTATGCAATTTTTCAGCTAGTCATGTTACCTTTGGATATTCAATTCTAATCTGTCAAATTACATAAGTTACATTATTCTACCCAGTTTATAATTATTTGAAAGTGACTCTCCTTTGGGCTAGTCTCAATCTCCTAATTATAACTGCAATTGAGAATATTATCAACCTTAATGTTACCCTTTTAATAATTCTTTTATGTAGTTCTATATTCATAAGTTTTACGAATCTAGGTCACTTTGGCAGCTACTAAATTAGTAAACCCTATGAATATGGAACTAACCAACAATATTCTCTATTCATTAATTTTAGTTATTTAATTATCATTAATTCAATCACTATTTAATGATTTCTAGAATTTCTTTTATGTGATTGCAATTACCAATATGATAATAACAATAACTCTAGACAAACATGAATATATATATATATATATAATATGACAATCATGAATATCTCATATAATGGTCAACAAGAATTACACCTAATATGAATTAACCACTTCAATATTTAATCGTTAATGTCATAAAATTGTATCATGATATCAATTTTAGATCATGAAAATATATAAATATTAATAATAAAGTGTACATAATCAGACAAGATAAAACCATAATTCTTTGACGTAATACAATCAAATATTTATTTAATAGACTGAATGATTCAATGAATTTTAAACTCACTTTTAATCCGATAATTTGTAATCAATTTTTGATGTACCAAGTCAACTAAAATTGGTAGCAAAATCAGTTGGATTGTGCAATGACTAAGTAACGGCCTGAGTCAAATTTTTTATCGTGGCTTGTTTTAAAAAAAAAAAAAAAAACTTGTCCAATTCTCTAATAAGAAGGCAAGGTTTTAACTTTAAATTTAACCAACCAACCTATGTGGCAGATAAGTGGACTATTATCATGCAAACTTTAAAGTCATGGCTATGTATATGCTTATTGTAAAGGGTTATGGAGAGCATGTTAATAGCATAATAAAAATCAAAAAGGTGTATTACACGTTTGATCAATACAAACAAATTGAGATAATATTTTAAAGTCAATACTTTTAATAAAACAAAGGTACCGTTTATTAATAACAATATCATAAATATATTATTATTCCAAGGTGTATTGATTCACAAAACTAAAGCTCTGATACCACATGTAAGTATTAATAATACATGTAACCATAATAATAATGCGGAATTAAACTTAACAGGATCTTGAATTCAATACAACTCAAGAATAAAACGAACATACCTTTGCCAGCCATTGAATTAGAGAAGTTGAGAAAATACCCCTAATAGTTGAACCTTGAATTCTTAGCTTACCTTCTTCTCTCTGTCTCTCTTAATTAGGATGACTATAAAACTTAAAGTGATGGAAAAAATACTCATGATATGAAAGGGGAGTCACCCATCCTTATATAGAGAAGAGAAGAGGGCCAAATAAACTATATCAGAAGAATTCCTAATCCATCAAGGTTTCCTTCTTATCTTAGAAGAGTGATTATATTAAAATTCTAATTACTGAACTTTATATATAATATTGGCTTTATCTAATTGTGGAGTCCAAATAAAATAAAACATGTAAAAATATGTAGGCTATTGGGCTACACTAGAAAATAAATCCAACAGTTTCAAATAGCTAGGCTTGAATTAATAAACATGATAAATTAAATAGATTATGCATATCAGATCGATCTAATTCTTTTATGTAGATGGTATATACAAAAAATTTTACAAAATAAATCATTTGAATTATCAAAATAAACCTATGGTGGTGACCACATCTAATCCATACTATGAACTAAACGGAATCCTGGTCTCACATATAGGACATTGTTATGTAAGATTAGATTTTGTGGATTCTCTAATAAAACACAATTAAAATTGTGCAAATTCTTGTAGGAATAATTTTCAATAATCTTATAATAAAATGTGAGAAAATAAAGTTAAATACAAAAATAATAATAAACTCAATTTGCTAGATACTAAATCTGTAAAAAAATAATTTTTTGTGACAAGTAAATTTCTTTTTGTTTATACAAAAGGATTACCAATATTAATGTGCCAATAATACAAGCAATCACATATCATCACTCAACAGAGAAATACAATAAGAGACATTTTAACAAAAAGACTAGAGGTTGAAAAAGCATTTTAAATACACTTCAAAATTTCTAAAAGCAATTAAAAAACCTTAATCAATCTTTTTTGGAGTTGAATGGAAAAATTATATAAACAGAGTTCAAAATAGTGATACTCAAACAAGAATATAAAAATAAATGACAAATTATATTTATAGTTAAGTATGTAACTATTAATTGAAGTACATAACGTTTTCTTTACACTCGTGAATCACAAAAAAAAATTATGTTGTTTAACTTTATTAATTGAAAATTTTCTTTTTTTGTATAATTGATTCCGTTAGTTGTTGCAGTAGTTAATTATTGAGCTATCAAACTGATCGCCTTCCTCTTGATTACAAATCTAGAAGAATAGTGTGGTGGAAGTGATGGAAGTTATTATTGGAATAGAGTGCTACAAGTAGAAGCTATTTTGAATTGTTTTGTTGCGATATTAATTTAAATTATGGAACTCTTGTTTGCTTTGATGGAGGCAATGGAACTCTAGGTTTGGCATGCTCTAAACATTAAACTAGCTAAACTAAATTTGTGGATTGTTGTTGAAACTTTTGGTATTGTGAATTAAAGAATTACTAATTGCGATTTCATCTCCTGATTGCCATGATTATTTTGTGGAATGAAATTGAATTGAATTTCTCACCATCTCTTTTATGCATGCTCCCAGGGTGTTGTAAGTCTTATAGGTGTGTGACATTGTCACATGCCTAGCTTGGTTGGCTTTGAGGTGTGACATTCTTTTTTTGTTTTTCAAAGTTACGTCGTTATTTTTCTGAATTGATGCAAAAAAGGCAACGAAAAGGAACCGTTATAATTAATTATGTGAAGGAGCTTACAAACATCAATCTCTAATTTAGACCATTAAGATTGGTTTGTTTGAAAGAAGCACAAGACAAGAGAGTTGATGACTATTAGTCGCGAAGCTGCTCTAAAAATGGCCTCTCCTATCTGTTTGCATCAAAATACTTGTCAATATCAATAGTGACTTAGTTGCTTGCCCTTAAGTACATTGCCTATTTCTTTGTACATGAATGAGGAGGGTGAGCAAGCACCTGCACCACCTGCTCTTCAGCACATTTATGGAGAGGGAAAATGGTGGGAATCTCTAGAATGGGATAATCTCCATACCAAAACCATTCTTCAACCTTTCTTCTCCAATAGCTACCCAGGTATTTGTACTTATTTTTTTCATCAAATTTCAGTGAAAATTTGATTCAAAGCTTGATCTCGTATACAACACTCCAATTCGCACTCTCTTTTTTTTGGATAAAATATTTTTGAAAAATTTTGAACTTACCCAAAAACTTGTTTCAACCATTTTGTATAAAAGAAAATCATCCCTGATATTCTTTTTAGAATTTTATCAAATTTGAATAAAAATACCACTATTTGAAATTTGGTGAAGGATTTGATTCATCATTGATTTTGTGCAAAATTTGCCACTGATGGTTCAGTTGATTGTAAATTTTGTTTTTGATCGTTAAGGCCATTAGGTAGCATTTGGTTCATCGGAACAAAATGGAATCGAATGATCATTCTATTAAAATATTCATTCCCATATTTGGTTAGACTCAAAAAATAATTACAAATGCATTTCAAATAAAATCATCTTTCACCATTTTAAAGGAATAGTAATCATCATTCCATTCCACCACATTTCAATCAACCAAATAGAGCATAATTTTCTTCTATTTACGGCAAATGAGGATCAAGTAAGAGAATTGCCATTTAACTTTTTTATTATCAAAACTATTTGTGATGATTGTTTTATTGGTATCGAAATGTTTTATAACCTCATTCATGTGTTGTGTCAAGAGTATAAATTCAGTTTACTCTGATTTGGACCTAAGGATATGAAGGTTAAGTATGGACACTAAAACTCTACTTTTTTTCTTTGACCATAGAGCTAAACTTGGTTTTGGTTTTTTGTCACCAGTTACTGTGATTGCAATTGCAAAAACTTGAGTTTGTGTTTATCAAACCGCTGAGTTTGGATTGTTTGTATTGAATTATCAAATTTGTTCAGATATCAAATCATGAATCCTATAAGTATCTAAGTTGTATCATTAGTGACTCGCCTTATTGGAATTATTTTATCTCTAATGATAACTGAATTGTATGACTTTACACTCTAGAATCACAAAAGGTTTTACAAATTTCTTTTGTAGTTTTAACTTTACCTATTGAAAATTCTCTTGTTTTCATATACTTAATATATTTTTTTAATACTAAATATCAAACTAACTGTCTTCTTCTTCTTCTTCTTCTTCTTTATTACAGATCCAGAGGAATAGTGTTGCTCAAGTTGTAATTGGGATAAATTGCTAAAAAGTAAAAGTTAATTTGAAGTATTTTGTTGCAACACCTAAACTAAATTTACAAACTATTGTTGAGACTTGTGGTACTGTGGATTAAAGGGGATTACTGATTGTGATTTTATCTCTTTGATTGCCATGATTATTTTGTGGAATGAGATTGAGAATTGGTTTTCTAATCAGCAGCGCTACTGCTACATGATCACTTCCCATAATTCGAATCTCACTCCTGACTCCTCTCGAATCTCACAAGTGTTGTGCAAAATTGCAGCTTCTTTGATTTCCTTCCACAATCAAGGCCTTGAATCAAGGAACTCTCAACCAACAACGAAATTGTGATCCAACCGCCACCACCCTTCCACCTCTGACCACTACCCAGCTCTCCCCCACCCACACGACAATGTTGGGTTAATATTGAGATATTTCTTACACAAATCCGAAATGACATGACACACTAATACAACCTGACACGGCACAATGCATATCCTAGATGTGATTGTGTTCTTATCAAGTTTGTTCTCTCCTTAAATGAAGAAAGGGAAAAAAATAGTACTATATTCCTCAGTTTGGCAGATAGAAATTAAGATAGAAAAATAAACTGACTTTCTTGTTAGTGTTATCTATCGAATGATTTTAATTTAGAATTTTGGTTTTTATTTTAGTAAATTATATTTAATTTGATGTACTACCATACACGTGTATAACTTGTAACACAACTTCTAGTAATAATAAATACACCAATATAGTTAGGTTCTGAGTAACCTCTACAACCAAACCATTCAACAAATGGAACAAAATATTTGAAGTTTTCAGTAAGATCAATCTTAACTTCACACCACCACTAAGGATTTTTAATAGGTTCACTTTTAACCTAAATCGTTTGTGTGATAATATAGATATATGTGTGTGTCTATGTAAAGAAGATACTTGCTCATCGCGTCGTGTAGAAGGTGGTAGAGGTATAGAACTAGGATACAACAGTAGGGTCCTATCTTCTATACACACTCCCTAAATGCACAGTGGCCACTCAGATGCATCCTAAACCTACAACATTAAAGTATAATTCATTAGGCATATGAATAGAAATTTTTTTTTAACATTAAAATTAAAATATAGTAAGTGAAAAAACAAAATTTGTACTAAACCTAGAAGGCATCTGAACTCCCTTCTTCGCTTGAAATTAATTCGCCATTTGCTCGATATGTGTAGTGAGTTCTGCCCTGAGCTCCCTTTTGAGATTCTCACATATTTTTTAGGCATGCTCCTGCATTAACTTCTCCCAAACTTGTTGAGTGATCTCGGCCATCGTTAAGGCTTGGGATGCAAGTGATGGGCCCACACCAGCCCACACAATGTCTGTACACTACACTCTGAGGCGCATCCCCCCCATATGTCTGAAAATACCCAAGTTGTGTCGCCTGGAGGGACTCGGGCTTGTCAAAGAGTTGCCAATTATACCCGTCCTACATTTTAAAAACACAAGTACACAATGACGAAAAAAAAAAATGATGGTGGAAAAATTAAAAAAGTAGAAAAACACAATACTTGATGTTGTATCTGCGAGAAGTGTGTCTGCCCCATCGTAAGAGGTAGGCCACAAGGCTCCCAATTGCAAGAGTTTTGAGTCGATATCTCCTATAACATTAGTTCCACATTTATAATATTAATTGAACATTTAAAGTGATATTTAAATTTTTAGATATTAATTTTCACTAAAAAACCACTACTGCTGAAATATTGCTCCAATAAGCCGCCAAATTACAGTTACCATATGTGAGGGGAATTTGGTGCCGTTACGCACTATCTGTCCAAGTTGGCCATTCAAGGAGGCATCTTGATCCCCTACCGGCTGGAATGTACTGTCAAATTGGATGTCCATCCTAGCACCTGTATTCCACTCCTTGATGCCCCTAACATTGCCTTGACTACACCTAGTCAAGGTAGAGTTAAAAGTCGCTAGGCTTGAGAGAAATAATGATAATG
Organism: Camellia granthamiana; assembly: GCA_036172215.1. Taxonomy (NCBI): domain Eukaryota; kingdom Viridiplantae; phylum Streptophyta; class Magnoliopsida; order Ericales; family Theaceae; genus Camellia; species Camellia granthamiana. The sequence continues at coordinate 617,450 of JAXFYN010000049.1, read as the reverse complement.
AACAAGTTAGAGATAAACAAAGTATGGCTTGATTTAACATAGCAATTAATGTAAAATCATTAAAGATGTACATACCTAAGGTGGGATGTGATAATGATGGTAGTGATGTTGCAAGTGATGATGAAGGTGCCAATGATGGTGGCTGTGATCGAGGCTTCTGGGATGATGGCTGAGAGGTAGAGATGTGAGTGTAATCTGAACATGCAACATGATTACAACTTCCCTTTGACATAGTAATATGTAAGAAATAGAATTGATAAATTCAAGATATGGACATAATTAGTTTGCTGAGAGTAACAGCTCATCAATTGAATTTTTTTTTTCTTTTGATTCATAGCTCATCAATTGAATTGATAATACATGATATGGACATAAACAGAAAATATATTACATCTCATTAATTTAAGTAATAATTCAATCCCATTACACTAAAACAAGATATACTTGCGATCATGAGTGTATTACATTTAAATAATGATAGTCAAGTATGTATTGTAGTACACTGTCCCTATGTGAGGATTTTTGTCTCTCTCACTAGCATAACTCACAGTATTTGCCTTTAAAGTCATACATCACAATATTGCGTGGCTCAACGATCATCCTGGCCTTTACACAAAAACAAAACTCATTGATTATATAGTTTTAAAACTTCTTTGCCAAGTTTTGAGGACCATCTGACAATCTATTGAATTCTTTAGAAAATATGATAGAGCTTAGACTGAGGTGGGAGATAGAGCTTTGATTGGTCCCGAGCTAGTTCAAGTTACAACCGAGAAGATTAAACTCATTCGACAGAGGATCAAAACTGCTCAGAGTCGACAAAAGAGTTATGCCAACCAAAGAAAAAGGGAGTTGGAATTTGAAGTTGGGAATCATGTATTCCTGAAGGTTTCGCCAGTGAAAGGAGTTTCTAGATTTGGGAAGAAAGGTAAGTTGGCACCTCGCTACATCGGGCCGTTTGAAATACTTGAGAAAGTTAACCCAGCTGCCTATAGACTTGCTTTACCACCAGAACTAAGTCAAGTTCACAATGTGTTCCATATTTCGATGTTAAGGAAGTATATTCGGGATCCACTGCATGCAATTGATCATTCCGGGATTGTGGTTAGTGAAGATTTAGGCTACAAAGAGAAGCCGACGAGAATTATTGACAGACAAGTGAAACAGCTGAGGAACAAATCTATACCAATGGTGAAAATTGAATGGAAAGAGCATTATGGCAAGGATGCTACATGGGAAATGGAAGAAGAAATGAAAATCCGTTATCCGGGGTTATTTGTAGAGCAAGGTAATTTAAGTTTGGGGACCAAACTTTTTTAAGGAGGGTAGGATGTAACAACCCTCACTCTATTCTAATCATGCTTGCATATATTACATGATTTTGTCTTAATATGTTGTGGTTGTAAGCCTTGATTTGTTTTGCTTAAGTGTTTCTTGCATGTTTTGTACCTTACTTGGTGTGAGCTTAACCGAGGTAATCTCAAGCCTAAGTCGCACCTTTGAACCTCTTGTGTCTAGGACCATCTTGAAATCTCTTTTGGTTAACCTCCACTCACACCTTGGCATATTGGCCGGGATGTCACTATCTAGGCCGAGGTGTTCATCACCAAGGCCGAGATGTGTATTATCTAGGCCGAGATGTTATCCATGAACCCAAGTGATTTTGTTCCTGGATTGGTATGACCTAGACCGAGGTGTGGCACATCTAGGCCAAGGTGTGGCACAGCTTAGTCAAGTGTCGTCCTTCCAAGCCGATGTCATTGTTCCCTCTACTTGCCGAAGCTTTGTCCTAGCCGAGATCATTGAATTGCCGGAGTGCCCATGCCGTTTAGCTTGTTGAACACACTTTGTCATAGCTTTGTCTTGTCAATCAGTCACCTTTTTGAGGTAACCCAATCCGGTAGCGCCTCGTGTCCGAGCTAAGGGTTAAGTCAGCCGACAGACCTAGAAACATATCATTTTGTATCAAATCTTGCCTTTTAGAGAGAGAAGCTCTAGGAGGAGAGGAAGAAGAAGTTCTTGAGAGAAGAGTAGACTTCCAAGCTTGATCTTTGGTGTTTGAGCCGTTAGATTCGTGTCTTAAGGTTAGAATCTTAACCTACTCTTGTTGTTCTTATCGATCGTCTAACTGCATTGCATGATCGAACTTGTTTTGCACGCCATGCATTGATTTAAAGTTGGGTTTAGAAAGAGAAAGTGGCATTCATGTGTTCTCGAAGATAAAGCCTTGTTTAATCCGAAAGTTTGCATTAAGATTCATGTTTTTGTATTTGTTTCCATAAAATCTTTGAGTATGGGTGCCCAGGTCCATGTTTTCGAACTCATAGCATGAAAATCCCAGATTTCTAAATAACAAGTTGTGATTGAGCATTCATGTTCTTTAAGTTCTTCATATTCATGTTCTTCATGTTCTTCAGCGGAGGGAAACCCAGATTTTTTTTCCCCGACTTCATTTTTCCTTGAATGTGGCCATTGGGACCACACCTCGGCAAGGAGGTGTGGGACCTCGGCTAAGACCTTGTAGTACCCGGCATGTCTTCCCGACATGTAAAACAGTGTTTCACCTTAGCATGCCTTGCCTTGTCTTGACTCAGTTTTGAAGGATCGCCGAGGTCATTTGTATGTATGTAAGACTTGTTTTTAGAAGTGCATTCAGTAGACCTTGTTATGTGCTTGTAGGCCCTGGATCCTTGCTTGAAACCCCGACGTTCGCAAAACTAGGTGAGTGGTATTTTTAATAAAGCTATGTTATAATGTTTTGATAAAGCTTTGCTTCGTTTTAGAAAAGTATTGTTAAGCATGAATGATAATCCCTATTTTGTATATCAAGCATTATCTCGTTTTGATGACAAGCCTTGAAAGTCCGTACGTGCTAGGGGACTATAAGCATTTGTAGCACAACCATGAAAGTCCGTACGTGTTAGGGGACTATAAGCATTTGTAGCACAACCTTGAAAGTCCGTACGTGCTAGGGGACTATAAGTGTTTGTAGCACAACCTTGTTAAATGTCATCCCTTGAAACTTGAAAGCCTTGAAGGACTTTGATTGATGAAGCTTGAAAGATTTGTTGAATGAACTTGATTTGTCCCATGTTTTGTTACAAGCTATGATTATGTATCGTTTTGTTAAAGACCTCGGATATTATTCATGCAAACCCTTTATTACTTGTACCATTCACTGAGTATCCAAGCTCACCCTCTCTATATATATGTAGGTGATGAGCAGGACGGCGGCGACGCCTAGATGTGTTTACCGATGTGTTTTTGGATTCGTGTTTTGCAACATCTTGAAGATCATGCTTCTTGACTTGTAGTTAAATCCTTTTGTATATGTCGGCTTGAGAAGCCTTTTGATCAAGATGTAATATGTATTTCATTTTACTTATGTTCAAGTTGTAAGGCTATGTAAAGATGTATGACATTTCATTTGACTTATGCACAGCTCTTATGGACTAATTAGATTTGTATATATTGCTTCCGCACATGTTAGCCCCATATGTAGTACTCTGATTGTGTGTGCATTTTGCAAGTTGGCCTTCGGTAATCTCGGATTACTGGCCATCACGGCACCATTCTACTAGGGGCAGGATGGGGTCGTGACAATTTGCTTTTTCTCTCACAAACATCAAATCTAACCAAAAAAAATCCAATCACCTTCCCAAACACAAAAATTTTAGCCTACTAAAATAGCAACTTCCCAAACACCCACATACTCACAACCACTTTTTTTGTTCATTGCAGCCATGTAGCTGATAACAGTTGCATCATTAGTGAATGGTGGGTTCTCAGAAATCAAAGGAAAGAACTTCTAGTACCCCTTGCCTCCTCCTCTCCCATTGGCGCAGTGCCTTCCCTCTCCCACCCCATCATCGCAATCCCTCACATCCCTCATCCCCACCTCCATCCGTACTCCCCAACCAAATCGAAACCAAATTTGTAAACTTTGGCAGAAGGGGAGACTGAGAAAGAAAGACGGAGAGAGTTCAGAAAAAAACGAAAGGGAAAATAAAGATGGAAAAAGAAAAATTTACTTAAGTGGTATTAATTTCACCGCAAAATTTTAATAATACGATTTAAAATAAAATAAAATATCTATTTTTGGGGCATCACACCTACACACTGTTAGTTTGGATGAAAAACATCACTTTTCACTTTGTTATCAACTCCAAGGGGTTAAATGTCACAAATCAAATTTTAACAAGGCACTACATTTTTTGGCCTAACCCCAAAGGGTTAAAGTATAATTTACCCAAATATGTAAACATCATATACATTTGAATATAAAAATTATCAAGATTGGGTCAGTGAGATAGGTTACTATACGTTCACACCAATGAGTTTGTGCATTATTTTTTTATTGGCACCAAGGTTTCTGGATCAAAATCCGACTAATCCCTAAGGTTGCTCAGGCCCTCGGCAAGAAGTTTCCCGCAAGTACACCACTGTTAATTCAAGAGTTTTCCCAATCTGATGGCCCCAAAAAATTGTTAGCACCTAAGAGGTTTTGATCCTTGAACCTTGGAAAGAGCACACCCCCAAGACTCAAGGCCTTGCCACTAGACCAACCCCTTGGGGTTATACCCATGCATTATTATCTAGATAAAAATATTACGCTCTTCCCAGCAACACAATCCACATTATCAAAACCATCATAGTTTCTCAACGGTGAATTAGATTTAGTTTTCCACATCATGGAGTTATTGTGCATAAAACTTTATATAATCTTCCATAAGTATACCCATCTAATAACTTGGCCCAAAATAAAACCCATGGGCAAGCCCTAGAACCCATGTCCAACAATTATTGAAATTACCATAATACCCTTAGTACTAAAACCTATTATAATGACATAAATTTGTCCAGCAACGCAATAAATTAAAATAAATATATATAAAGACGCAAAATATTCCAAAACTTCAATCCTTGATGACTTAAACATACTTAATGTGGAATTCCAGATTTCTTCTTTCCATGTTCGCCATCACTAAAACCCTTACACCTCACTAAGAGATTAAGGGTTCAAGTCTTGTCAAAGAAATACTCCTCATCCCTACACTATGGGCCTCGATGTACCAAAGAATGGGTAAATTACTCTTTCAACTTCCAACTATCACCAAAGTTTTACTTTGGTATATTGCCTTCTAATTACAACAATTAACTAGTCAAATTTGACCTCATGTTTCAATGTGGTCCACCCATACTCACTGTCAAAATTTTGTATGGAAAACGCTGCACATTTTTTGGAAGATAGAAATTATAGCATAAATTACATTTTTCACCTTTCAACTTTAACTCAAATTCCACTTTGGTCATTTATGTTTCAAATTTTTAATGAAGAGTGATGAGATAATCACATTGAAACAAGAGTTGCAATTTTACTTAATTATTACAATTAGAATGTGAGGAACCAAGGTAAAACTCATATGAAAGTTATAAAAAGAATTGTATAAACTTGCACACATATCATGAACATGATTATAAAATGTGCTTTTGCACATATGTGAATGCCACCCCAACTACCAACTCCCTCTCCCACTCTCCCTCTCAATCTCCTTCACCCCAAACCTCTCTAATGCCTTCCTCCCTCTCCCAAACCCATATCCGCCACCCTCATCACTGTTCCCCACCCCTCTACCACCATCCTCCCCTACCCTTTCCCCTCCCCTTCATCCCCTTCCCAACCTTGCACCACCACCCTTTTTCCCCTCCCACATCCATACATCCCACCATCAAGCCCCTTTGCCACCATCATAAACCATCAACAAGAAGAATTCAACATAATATCCAGATCTAAAATTACACGAACACACACAAATGACTTACTGGTGCAGTTGGGCATAGGCGCACAGCGGTGGTGACGACTTTGGAGCTGAAATCCGGAATTCCACATAAAGTACGTATAAGTCATCAAGAATTGAAGTTTTGGAATATTTTGAGTCTCTATATATATTTATTTAAATTTATTGCGTTGCTAGACAAATTTATGTCATTATAATAGGTTTTAGTACTAAAGGTATTATGGTAATTTTAATAATTGTTGGACATGCGTTTTAGGAGTTGCCCGTGGGTTTTTATTTTGGGGCAAGTTATTAGATGGGTTTTACGTTACATGGACTCGGGTGTGGGTATTGGGTGCAGGTGCGTATCTAGGGGTCGGACACTTCAAAACTAAAACTTGAGGATACATGGATATGGATCCAAATTTGGATGTAGGTATGAGGATACGTTAAATAGTTAATTTTTTAAATATATTTATTATTTTTATTGATAATATTTTTAATTTATCTATATAATTTATTTTTTACTTTTAATTGACATATATTATAAATAACAAAAATATAATACATAAGGAATAACAAATTATGTTAAAATAAATAAAAAAATAAATAATGTATTTTATAGATTTTATTGGATTTTTTATTATATAATTGATAGGTGGATGCTAGCTGTTTTGACTTTTGACTGGTAGGTAAAAGTTTATTAGCTTGTTGGTGACTACTTTCAAGAGCCAGTACACCTTTTCTTGGAAGACAAAATGAGTTGCTCTCATTATATTATTTATGATATATTATATATGATAAATTAAACTATGTATATTTTATATGATGAACACCGATTAAAAAGAAGAGGGAGAGAGCAGAGGAGAGAGAAGAGAAGACGGATCGAGAGTGAGAGATGGAAGAGACGAAGTTGATCGAAATAGAGAGACGAAGATGATCGAGAGCGAGAGTAAGAGTGAGAGTGAGAGTGAGAGAAGAAGACAAATCGAGAGAAGAAAATCAAAGCCCTAATCCCCGAATCGATGCCCTAATCTCCATTTTCATAGCCTTAATTGCAGGTATGCAATCTTTCTTCTTATTTCCATATGCCGTATCCACGTCTTCCATTAAATTGTTATGCTCTGACTTGGGTGGGGAATATTTTAAAATTGAGTTATGTGAGTATTTGGTCAATTTGAATATCATTCACCAAACTTCTTGTACTGATACACCTGCTCAAAATGGTTGAGCCGAGTGTAAACACCGCTATCTCCATAAGACAGCTAGGTCACTTCTTCTCTCTGCCTCAGTTTCAGCTTCGTTTTGGGGCGAGGTAGTTCTTACTGCTGCTGTTCTTCTTAACTGCATAGCTACTCCCCTTCTTTCTGGTCGATCTCCTTATGAGGCTCTGTTCTCTCAACTTCTACTCCTTCCTTCGTGTGTTTGGGTTGACTTGTTTTTCCCTTATTCCCTGTAAAGATTAGACCAAACTTAGTGTCCGTTTGTCCTATGTGCCTTTTTGGGTTATAGTCTTACTCAGAAAGGCTATTGGTATTACAACCCTATTTCCCGTCGTCTTTACGTCTCCCATTATGTTTCTTTTCTCGAATGTTTGCCTTACTTTCAGCTTCCTCCTATCACTATTCAAATAGGATTTGGTTCACATTGAACCATTTCCTTTTGAGGTCCCTCCTGATGAGTACATCTCTACTGTTCCCCATGACCTTACTCCATTTTCTTCTCCATCTCCCCATCTTGCTCCTTCTCCTCCTTCTCCTCCTCTATTGTTAGTTTATTCACGTCGCCAGGCTCTCCCTCCACCGGTTGTCTCTGCTCCTACTGCTACTCCTCTTGCTTCTAACGACTCCGATCCTGCTACACACCGATATCCTACTCGAGCACGTCATCTTCCAAACAGGTTGGGTTGGTCTAATACATGTTTTTCTGCTTCCTATTATACTTTTTTGTCTACTATTCATTCTTTTTCAGAACCTAAGTCTTACAAGGAGGCCTGTCAAGATCCTTATTAAATTCAAGCTATAGAGGATGAGTTGTCTGCTTTACAGAAAACTAGTACTTGGGAGTTGGTTCCTTTGCCTGCAAGTAAGAATCTGATTGGTTGCAAATGGGTCTACAAAGTCAAGACTCATTTTGATGGTTCTCTTGAGTGCTACAAAGCTCGTCTGGTTGCCAAAGGTTTCTCACAGGAGTATGGTAGTGATTATGAGGAGACCTTTGCTCCTATTACCAAGATGACTATTGGCCGTACTTTGATCTCTGTCACTACTATTCGTTCTTGGCCTCTTTATCAGATGGATGTTAAGAATGCTTTTCTTAATGGCCATCTCACCGAGGAGGTTTACATGTGTCCTTCCCTTGGCCTTCACCATTCCTCTGGATAGGTTTGTCGCCTTTGGCGTGCTCTGTATGGTCTGAAACAGTCTCCTCATGCTTGGTATCATCGCTTTTCAAACTGTTGTTATTGCGCTTGGGTTTCATCCTTGTGCTCAGGACTTTGCTTTGTTTCTTCAAGACTCTGCTTTATTTCTTCTCCACACTTCTGCTAGATTTATATGTGGATAATATGATCATCATTGGTTCTGACTCTTCTGCTATCTTTAAGGTCAAGCAGCATCTTTTCCATATTTTTAAAATGAAAGATCTAGGCCCCTTGCGGTATTTTCTTGGTATTGAGGTAGCTTCTTCTCCCATGGGCTACTTTCTCTCTCAGGCCAAGTATGCCAATGAGATTATTCATCATGCCGGTCTTGCTGACACCACGATTTCTAATACCCCCATTGAGCTTAATGTGAAGCTTACCCCTACTGATGGTGTTCTTCTAGATGATCCTACTTTATATCGAGAGCTCATGGATTGTTTAGTCTATCTGATGGTTACTCGCCCTGATCTTGCCTATGCTGTTCATGTGGTTAGTAATTTCGTTTCTGCTCCTTGTCTTACACATTGGGCTGCTTTGGTTCGGATTCTTCGCTCTCTCTGGAGTACTATATTTCAGGATTTACTGTTGTCTTCTACTTTCTCTTTGGACTTGGTAGCTTATACTGATTGTGATTGGGCCGGTGATGTCACTGATCGCAAGTCCACTTCTGGATTTTGCATCTTTCTTGGTAATTCTTTGATTTCTTGGAAGAGCAAAAAACAAACTGTTGTTGCGCACTCCACTGCTGAGGCTGAGTACCGTACTATGGCTCATGCCACTACTGAAATTGTTTGGCTTCATTGTCTCTTAACTAATTTAGGTGTCCCTCATTCTTCTCTGACCTCCCTTTATTGTGACAACAGCAATGCTATTCAGATTGCACATAGCACCATCTTTCATAAGCGAACGAAGCACATTGAGATTGATTGTCATTTTGTACGTCAACATCTGCAGTTTGGTTCCATGGTTCCATCTTGCTTCCTTTCGTCTCTTCAGCATTGCAACTTGCTGATTTCTTTACAAAGACTTACACCACTGCTCAATTTCAGTTTCTTCTTGGCAAAATCTCAGTGTTTTCTGCTAAAACACCTCGAAAACACCTTGAGTTTGAGTGGGGGTGTGAGAATATTATGTAATTATGGAAATATGTCAATTCAATTGATTCTAGATTGATTGTATAGGGCTATTTCCTATTATAGATTAGGTTTAGGATTGCTATAAATATTGGTTGTAATCTATGTATTACATACAAGTTGAATATACAGATCATTCAGAAAATTATATAAATTTTTCTGCACAATAACCCCATGATGTGGAAAACTAAATCTAATTGACTATTGAGAAACTATGATGATGTTGATAACGTGGATTGTGCTGCTGGGAAGACCATAATTTTTTTATCTAGATAAATAATGCATGGGTATAACCCCAAGAGGTTGGTCTGGTGCAAGGCCTTAGGTCTTGGGGGTGTGCTCTTTCCAAGGTTCAAGGATCAAAACCTCTTAGGTGCTAACAATTTTTTGGGGCCATCGGATTGGGAAAACTCTTGAATTAACCATGGTGCACTTGCGGGAAACTCCTTGCAGAGGCCTGTGCACCCTTGGGGATTAATCGGGTTTTGATCCGGACACCCTGGTGCAAATGAAAAAATAATGCATGGGTACAAACTCATTGGTGTGAACATATAGTAAGCTATCTCACGAGCCCAATCTTGATAATTTTTATATTCAAATGTATATGATATTTACATATTTGGGTAAATTATACTTTAACCCTCTAGGGTTAGGCCAAAAAATGTAGTGCCCTGTTGAAATTTGATTTGTGACATTTAACCCTCTGGAGTCGATAACAAAGTGAAAGGTGATGTTTTTCATCCAAACTAACATCGTGTAGGTGTGACACCCCAAAAATAGATATTTTATTTTATTTTAAATTGTATTATCAAAATTTTATAGTGAAATTAATGCCACTAAAGTAAATTTCCCTTTTTCCTTCTTTATTTTTCTTTTTGTGTTCTCTCAACTCTCTCCATCTTTCTTCCTCAGTCTTTCCTTTTGCCAAAGTTTACAGATTTGGTTTCGATTTGGTTGGGGAGTGAGGATGGGGGTGGGGATGAGGGATGTGAGGGATTGCGATGATGGGGTGGGAGAAGGAAGACGTTGTGCCAATGGGAGAGGAGGAAGCAAGGGGTACTAGAAGTTCTTTCCTGTGATTTCTGAGAAGCCACCATTCACTAATGATGCAACTGCTATCATCAACATGGCTGCAATGAACGAAAAAAGTGGTTGTGAGTATATATATCACAACAATATAAACCTCATCATGTTCTCTTCTCTCTCTTTCTATATATATACGGTGGTGGTGGTGGTGGTGGGTGGTAGTGGTGATTTTAGGTGGTGGTTATGGGTAATAGTGGTGGGATGAGAGAGAAGAAAAAGAAAAGAGAGAATGGAGGGAAATAAAATACTTATTTTTGTAATTTGAAATTTTTTTGTTATAAGCTATTCATTTTTCATTTAGGTATTGACACCATGGGGTTTACTGTCAAATCAAACTTCAAGAGGCATATCATTTTTTGTCTTAACCTCTAGGAAGTCGATTGTTATTTACCCTATGCATATCTTTCAAGCTACAAAACAAAAACCTTGAAGTAATTAAGAGCAAAATGTCTCGTGTCGACGTTCATCAGATTTGACATGGAACATTTCAAAACTTTCTACACCTAGATCAAGGAACATGTTTGTCTTTAAATCTATAGATTCCAACCAACATATAACTTTATTCTGAATTTACATGTTTGTTTTGAATGAGTCTTTGTGGACAACAAATAATATCATATTTTCTGAAGAAATCAATAGATTGTCAGATGGTCCTCAAAACTTGGCAAAGAAGTTTTAAAACTATATAATCAATAAGTTTTGTTTTTGTGTAAAGGCCAGGATGATCGTTGAGCCACGCAATATTGTGATGTATGACTTTAAAGGCAAATACTGTGAGATATGCTAGTGTACTACAATACATATTTGACTATCATTATTGAAATGTAATACAGTCATGATCGCAAGTATATCTTGTTTTAGTGTGATGGGGTTTAATTATTACTTAAATTAATGAGATGTAACATATTTTTTGTTTATGTCCATATCATGTATTATCAATTCAATTGATGAGCTGTTACTCTCAGCTAACTAATTATATCCATATCTTGAATTTATCAATTCTATTTCTTACAGATTACTATGTCAAAGGAAAGCTGCAATCGTCTTGGTCATTCAGATTACACTCACACCTCTACGTCACAGCCATCATCCCAGAAGCCTCGATCACAGCCACCATTATTGGCACCTTCATCATCACTTGCAACCACATCACTACCATCATCATCACATCCCACCTCAGGTATGTACATCTTTAATGATTTTACGTTAATTGCCATGTTAAATCATGCCATACTTTGTTTATCTCTAACTTGTTCATTATCATTGTTTCTCTCAGGCCTAGCGACTTCTAACTCTACCTTGACTAGGTGTGGTCAAGGCTATGTTAGGGGTATCAAGGAGTGGAATACTAGTGCTAGGATGGACATCCAATTTGACTGTACATTCCAGCCGGTAGGGGATCAAGATGCCTCCTTGAATGGCCAACTTGGACAGATAGTGCGTAACAGAACCAAATTCACCTCACATATGTTAATTGTAACTCGGCGGGTTATTGGAGCAATAATTCGGCAGTAGTGGTTTATTAGTGAAAATTAATTTCTAAAAGTTTAAATATCACTTTAAATGTTTAGCTAATATTACAAATGTGGAACTAATGCTACAGGAGATATCGACTCAAAACTACTGCAATTGGGAGCTTCGTGGCCCACCTCTTATGATGGGCCAGACACACTTCTCGCAGATACAACATCGAGTATTGTGTTTTTCTTCTTTTTTAATTTTTCCACAATCATAATTTTTTTTTCTTTTTTTTAAAATTTTTCCACCATCGTAATTTTTTTTTTTGTGTCATTGTGTACTTGTGTTTTTAAAATGTAGAACGGGTAAAATTGGCAACTCTTTGATGAGCCTGAGTCCCTCCAGGCGACACAACTTGGGTATTTTCAGACATATGGGGGGGATGTGCCTCAGAGTGCGGTGTACAGTCATGGTGTGGGCCCATCACTTGCATCCCAAGCCTTAACGATGGTCGAGATCACTCACAAATTTGGGAGAAGTTAATGCAGGAGCAGGCCTCAATGATTGTCCAAAACACACAACAAATGTGTGAGAAGCTCAAAAGGGAGCTCAGGGAAGAACTCACTACACATATGAAGCAAATGACGAATTAATTTCAAGCGAAGAAAGGAGTTCAGATGCCTTCTAGGTTCAGTACAAATTTTGTTTTTTTACTTACTATATTTTAATTTTAATTTTAAAAAAAATTCTATTCGTATGCCTAATGAATTAGACTTTAATGTTGTAGGTTCTAGATGCATCTGAGTGGCCACTGTGCATTTAAGGAGTGTATAGAACGTGGGACCCTACTGTTGCAGCCTAGTTCTACACCGCTACCACCTCATACACAACGCGATGATCAAGTATCTTCTTTACATAAACACACGCATATATCTATATTATCACACAAACGATTTAGGTTAAAAGTGAGCCTATTAAAAACCCTTAGTGGTATTGTGAAGTTAAGATTGATCTTACTGAAAATTTCAGATATTTTGTTCCATTTGTTGAATGGTTTGGTTGTAGAGGTTACTCAGAACCTAACTATATTGGTGTATTTATTATTACTAGAGGTTGTGTTACAAGTTATACACATGTATGGTAATACATCAAATAAATATAATTTACTAAAATAAAAACCAAAATTCTAAATTAAAATCATGGGATAGATGACACTAACAAAAAAAGTCAGTTTATTTTTCTATCTTAATTTCTGTTTGACAAACTGAAGAATATAGTACCTTTTTTTTTCCCCATCTTCTCCAATTAAGGAGAGAACAAACTTGATAAGAACACAATCACATCTAGGATAAGTGTCATGTCATTTTAGATTTGTGTCAGAAATATCTCAATATTAGCTCAACATTGTCGTGCAGGTGGGGGAGAGCTGGGTGGTGGTCAGAGGTGGAAGGGTGGTAGCTGTAGCGGTTGGATCACAATTTCATTGTTGGTTGCGAGTTCCTTGATTCAAAGCCTTGATTGAGGAAGGAAATCAAAGAAGTTACAATTTTGCACAACACTTGTGAGATATGAGAGGAGTTGGGAGTGAGATTCGAATTATGAGAAGTGGTCATGTAGCAGTAGCGCTGCTGATTAGAAAATAATCATGGCAATCAAAGAGATAAAATCAGTCAGTAATCCCCTTTAATCCACAGTACCACAAGTCTCAACAATAGTCTGCAAATTCAGTTTAGACGTTGCAACAAAATACTTCAAAATAACTTCTACTTTTTAGTAATTTATCCCAATTACAACTTGAGCAACACTATTCCTCTGGACCTATAATAAAGAAGAAGAAGAAGAAGAAGAAGAAGAAGAAGAAGAAGACAATTAGTTTGATATTTAGTGGGTGTTTGGGAAGTGGTTATTTTTCAGGCTTTTTAGATATTTTAGTAAGCTATTTTAGTTTTTGTGTTTGGGAAGATGGGGATTGATTTTTATTGGAGTTATTGTTTTGAAAAATGTGTTTGAAATGATGGTGGAATGTAAAATGACTAAACTGTCCATACAAAAAATAATAAAATACACAAGGCAGCATTACACGTGGCAGTGAGGACACTGCCACCGTCTGTCATGTGTTGACTTGGGTCAAAAATTTGTTTGTAATAAATTAATTAAGTTGATGTTTGTTTGAAAAAATCAATGCACATATTTATAATAAAATTTGTATATTAATTAGTAAACCGACAAATATTAATTAGTGTACCAACAAATCTCATTATAGAAATTATAAATACTCAAAGCTGGTTGCTCCCTTGGTATCAAAATAGTAATTTTTTATTGTCTCAAAATATTAGTTTTTTTTTTAAAATTAATGATAAAAATTAATATGAATTTTCTATTTTACGCTTCTTTTGAATTCATTACTAATACTCTTTCCGTCCCAAAATAGTGGTCCCTTTTGGGGAATTCAACTTTTTTTGGTAGTACAATTATTGTACTTTAAAAAATTTATTTTTTCAAAATTACCCTTTGATAGTACATTTTTTGGAGAATATCAATGTCATAATTGTACTTTTTATATTGTTTATGAATTTAAAAGAAAGGTAAAATAGGAAATTTATATTATTTTTGTACTTGATTTTTGAAGAGGGACATATTTTGGGATAATGAAAAATGGAATAAGAGACTAATATTTTGGGACGGAGGGAGTACAAAAAATAGCCTAAAGCTCCCTACCTCAACTACAGTCAGGCTATGAGCTACAAAGGGTAAAAAGCCCGTCTTCAGTTATCACTTTTTGGTTTTTGGATGTGACCTACAAAGGGTAAAAATGTCTTTTTACCCAGATAATGACATCCAGTTGGACTGAAGCTCTCTACCTCAACTACAGTCAGGCTGCCTAGTTTTTTTTTTATTTTTTATTTGAGGCTAAAATAACCTACCCAACCCATTGCCAAACACCACCATAGTATTAAAAAAAATATTAAGTATATGAAAACGAGAAAATTTATGGGAGAAGATTTGAGAGAGGAGAGAATCATTGTCAGTATAAAAATCTAAAAATATATGACAAAATCAAGGAAAAAAAAACTCTCAGACCCCTATTTCAGATATAAAAAGTTCAGATTTACACTCTAAAACTGTAGATTGTAGATCTACACTTTAGAAGTGT
Organism: Camellia granthamiana; assembly: GCA_036172215.1. Classification (NCBI taxonomy): domain Eukaryota; kingdom Viridiplantae; phylum Streptophyta; class Magnoliopsida; order Ericales; family Theaceae; genus Camellia; species Camellia granthamiana. The sequence continues at coordinate 602,420 of JAXFYN010000049.1, read as the reverse complement.
AAAGGAGTTGTCGAAGTATCGCCAGAGCACTGCTGTAAATCTCCTAGAGAGAGAAGCTCTGCTATCACTCTCCAGAACTTCATTTTTTTTTTTATATAATTTGAGTTGATTATGCTGCATTGTATTGTTTCATTTGTCAAGTAATGGGAAATAATTTTTAGAAAAAAGGGGACCTCAATCCCACCAGTGTATAGAGAAGGCAAGATGTACACAGCCTTACCCAACATGATTGAGTTGTATTTATTACACATGAAGGCCTTTCTCCCTTTATGAGCAAATTGATAATGCAATAATGAGAAAGAGGGGATTAGGCCCGTTGGCTTTGATTCTTTTTTCTATCTTATCCCTTTCTCTTCAAAGTATAGTCTTATACTTCAAGATTGGTAGAAGAACCAAGAGAATAGGATTCTTTAATTGTGAAGCTAGGACTGTGATTTTGTCCAAGGAAATTCTTCCATTTTACATGTTTCATCATAACTGACTTGAAAAATAAATCTAATTGGGCTTTTGGTTATCAAGCTAAACCATGACATAAAGAATACTGTTAAAATACACCGCCTTTTAGAAGAATTGAATCTTCTAATATCATCTTATTTCTTTTAATTGCAGAAGCATTCTGATAAGTGTACACACAACAGTCCTCAAGTGCATAGAGGTGGCTTTTATTTTTTGTAGCTATATGCATTCATTCACCCATTTAAAAATAAATAATAAAATAAATGTCTACATATTTTGTCAAATTTTCATTAATTATATCAATAGACTAAATAACAACTTCATTTACACTTTGATTAAGCAATTTTGTTTTAGCTTTATCTTCTTTCAAGTTAACTACATGCATAGTAAGCTTACTTCAAGAAATTTAAAGCTACCTTGTCTAAAGTCAGGATAACGGTATCATGATTCTTTCTACATGTAAACACCACAAAATAATATATATATATATATATCACAAAAAATATTGTTCAAGGTGGCAAAAACACGGAGTACATAACTTCATAAAACTGAAATGATGCAGACTTGAAAGAATGAAACAATTTATTGCATGTCTTTGTAGATGAATACACACAAATACATTAGTTACCTCAACCATTACAAAGTTGCAGAGTGTTGTGTATGAAATGGAAAGTAAATAAATCTAAACAAGCAAATATAATTCAATAAAAAATTGAACAAGAAGAAGATAATAACACTTCGCCTAAGCCACTTTCCTTGCGCAACACTTGGGTACGTGGAAGTAGAAGAAGTAGCAGCTTTATTTGCATGGCTAATATCACTATGGCTTGGATCTCCTACTTCCTCAGACCTTGAAGCTGATGATGATATTTCCTTTATCACAGTGAGTTGTTTACCACAAGCCATTGCCTTCTTCGTTGAAGCAACCCTGAAAAAGTGTATAGCTAAATCAGTCTTATGGAGAATTTTTCATAAATCAAGGATGAGATAACACTAAACCAAGAGTAGTACTCACCCTTTGGGACTAATAAACTGTTCATGCTGTGAAGATGACTTTGTCTTTCTTAAGCTGTTTTCTAATTTTTGACTAGTAACATCCCTGCCATATTCAAGTCTGGAGGTTATTGGTTTAGGTTTTTGTTGTGTTGATTTGGAACATCTTTGCGGGGTTATAGTGGCTACTTTTGGATATGCTTGTCCTTCTGAAGCTATTCGACTCTGTTTCTGCAAATTACAAGATAAAGAATTTTTTCAGGAAATCTCAAACTTTTGAACCTTGCAATAACAATAGAGAGGAGTTTAAAAGTGTATAAATAAGTAAACAACTGAAAATGAAGATGACTTACGAGTTCATCCTTTTGATGATTTTTCTATAATTCATTTCCACTGCTTTCACTTGTATCGTGATTGCACTTTCTTTGTTCGAGGCACTTCTCATTTCTCTGCGATCAAATGCAAAAAATCTAGCTTCGGTATTTATTCATTCCATGATAAATACAAGAAAAAATCCCCACAAGAAAATGCTCACTTGGATTTCATTCGCATGCTTTTTGTGCAAACTTCTGTGTATAAATAAGTAAACAACTGAAAATGAAGATGACTTACGGGTTCATCCTTTTGATGATTTTTCTGTAATTCATTTCCACTGCTTTCACTTGTATCGTGATTGCACTTTCTTTGTTCGAGGCACTTCTCATTTCTCTGCGATCAAATGCAAAATATCTGGCTTCGGTATTATTCATTCCATGATAAATACAAGAAATAATCCCCACAAGAAAATGCTCACTTGGATTTCATTCGCATGCTTTTTGTGCAAACTTTTGCTTGGGAGCGTTGAGGGTGCTACAATTTCCTTATGAGGAACTAGTGCTTGCATTTTCCTCTCCAAGTTTGCTTCCTTAAGAATTCCTCTCTCCTAAAAAATCATCAGTTCTATTAGATGTGACAAGCAAGAACATATTTTTTTGTACATATTTAATTTGGGAAAGACACGGCTTACATTAGTCCTTAGCCTGAAAGGCTTGGGATTTGTGGGTTTTGGTTTTTTATACTTCACCCCTTGAGCACCAGTGGTATCTACAATGAGCCCTTCTTTCAATTTTTTGTCCTGTGTTTGGTTAACCTACATTAATTTCAAAAGTATAAGATAATCAAAATAATGAGATGATGCAACCATCTAATATGAAACCGAAAATTATATGTGATAAAGTTCTTGTTATTCTAGGACACGAGAGAAAAAGAAATAGAACCTTTTTAGTAATTTCATTTCTCTCCCGTTTGCGAAATATTTTTCTTCCAGAACTAGCCTCACACCCGTTACCATCAGAGGCCAAAGCATTTTCTTTGTCATTGTTGTCCACGGCTTCACCTTCATATCCTATTACTCCTAAATTTTCAGATTCGGTGCTGTGGTCTTCTAGGCTTTCTCTCTTCTCCGAACTTGCTTTTGTTTTTCCTTCCTTGTCAAGTCTTTCACTGCTCTCATTGCCCTTTCAGAGTTTTCTTCAAATTTCGGGAAATCATTTTCTTCCAAACTCCCTTCTTTAGAGTTTGATGAGGTGCTCATTTCGCCTCTTGAGGCATCTAACAACACCATGTTTGAATTCTTTGTTAGTGGCACTACCTCTAAGCAAGTAACAGCTTCTTCTCGAGTAGAATTTATGGTATCCAAATTTCCTGATGTTTTCTCAGTTGACAACCATTCCTCACATGCATTTCCTTCAGTAATCCTTGAACTACCTAATACCGAGCCATCCCTTGATTTCATGTCAATCTCCATGCTGCTTAAGTCATTTTCAACCGTTTCCTGGGGCATAGAGTTGCAAGGTTTATTTCCCTTCTCGATACATCTTAAAGATTTATTTCCCTTCTCCTTGCAATTTGGAGGCCTAAACAATTCTTTGGCCTTGCTTTTGTCCTTGTAAGCACTTAGTTTTCTTCTAGAAGGATTCAAAGGCAATGATTTGTCAGGATCGCGTCTAATGTCCTTTAATGATTTGTTAGAATACCCCAATATGCGCTTCCTTTGACTAGTTATCTCAAGCCTCTTCATCCCTTCACAAATCTTCATTAAAGAGTACGCAAAACCAAAGCCTTTGCTACCGTTCTATTCTTTGGTTCTGCAATGTTTGTTGGCTTCAAGTTCTGAACACTTCGAAAGGAGTTTGGACTAGGAAGGCAATTTTTGTTCCTGGGAGTAGTTAAGTACTTGGCTGCAACTTGGTTGACCTTGGGATTTGGGGTTGAACTGAGCTTGGAAAGAAGCTACTTAACTTTCCCTCTTGCATCACCCATTTTCTAAGAAAATGAAGAAATCACTGCTAATCTTGATATTCTAGACGTTGAAGGTTTTGCTGGACCTGAAAGTGGGCATTTCTCATTCACACTAAAAGATCAAGTGTGTTTATAGCGATCCCGGTTTTCTCTTTCTTTGTATACTGTATTCAGGACTTGGTTCCGTGGACTTGTTGTTGTATAAGTCTCATTTCTAGTCTTTACTCTTTGTATTTGAGTTTTGGGTTGTGTTGGTCAGGTTTGAAACAGGTTGGTTGTACTTTGAGACCAAAAGTTGATGCCCAGATTTTGGCCTTCACGCTCGAGCAGGGAGTTTGACGCTCGAGCGGGCCCTTCGTTGTTGCTTCTCCGCTCGAGCGGTAGTTTTGACGCTCGAGCGTGATCCCTTTTATTTTGTCTCTCCGCTCGAGCGGGGAGTTTGACGCTTGAGCTGGGACCCTCACCTGCAAAACTTCTGGAAGTGTGCGATCGACGCTCGAGCGGCTCTTTTCATGCTCGAGCGTGAGTCTGTGTCTGACGCTCGAGCGAGGATTTCCACGCTCGAGCGGGGAGTCGATTGCATCAGTCCGAGATCTCACTTTCAGGATCACTTTTTGACCTACTTTTTCTCTCTTAACTTTTAAAAACCGCCATTTGAGAGTTTCTCTCTCTACTCTTACCTTCTCTTTAAGATTTGATCTACTCCTGGTGGTCTTCTACCCTAGTTCCTTTGGAAGAAAGGTAGAGCTTCGCGAGGGTCTTCTTTTAATCTGAAAAAGAGAGGATTCGGAGCACTTTGGGTTTTGAGTCATCATCTCCATCATCTCCATTTGAGTTCTTCACTTCGAGGTAGGGATTTCCTACTCCATATTATAGGTTTTGTCCTAAGTTTTGGTATTTTTGATATGTTGGAGTCTTGTGGTAATTTTGGGAAATTAGGGTTTGTTTTATAATTTGAAAAGGGGGGGGGGGGTTTCATCTATTAAACAACATATGTTGGTGTGTTAAATTGAGATAATTGAACCTTAGGGTTGATTTTGAGAAAAGGGAGAAAAATCCTAATTGTTGTAATAAAAATTAATTTGTATAATTAATTTTGGGAAAATTGTAGACATTGCATGTTGATTAGGGAAAACTGGAACTAATCACATTGAATGAGTCATTTAAAATGACGGTTGAATTAATACAGTGAATTTGTGTATTGATTGGATATTGTGTATGGCATGTATTTAATACATTGTATATGCATATTGTTTGGGAATAGATAGGGGATGTACTCCACGGTTTGAGGGAAGATAGGGGATGGACTCTCAAACCTGTTTAGGAAGAAAAAGGGGATGGACTCCATTAGTACAACGAATATGTGTACTTATTGATTTATGGAAGTATTTCAATATGAGCTTTGGTCTCATTTGAATTGTTGATATTGGAAGTAATGTTAATGTGAGTTATAGTCTCATATTGTAGTTTGGCCAGGTTCTGAGCCATGTATGCATAATCAGAAAGTTGAATAATAATAGAAAGTGAAACCTGTCATGGACATCAGTGTCATGAAACTGTATAGTGATGTATTTGATTATGTTGTGTTAACCATCTATCGAATGCTATTGCTTTAGTCAATTCTTATATGTGGTTTAGTATATTTCTACTGGGCTGTGGCTCACCCTATACGGGAACATCATTTTCAGGTTCAGGTGACGTGCTACCCCCAAGGACTTAGCTTGGGAGGATTTAGAGTTGAAGACTCTGTTTAGTTAGGTGTTTTTTTTTTGTTTTGTTTTATTTTGTTATTACATGTAAATTCAACCAAGGGCTTAATGTGTAGTTGAGTTAGTACTCCAACTTTTGTATCCAAGTATTGGCTTAGAAAGATGTAAGCCCGTAGGGCATCTACTTTTGATATTACATGTAATTTCTTTTAATAAGTTTACTCTGATGAATGGAATATTGTTTCATTTTTCCTAAACGATGCATGTCAATATTATGTATGCAATGGGTTTATTTTGAGGGCGTTAGGGTTTATTTTGAGGGCGTTACAACTTGGTATCAGAGCGTACCGGGTTTGAATACTTTGGGTACGTGGGAAGTGATTAGTATCACAATGGGTTTGTCTTGCTTGTTAGAGACTTATGTATGGTCGTATGTGTTTATTTGATAACATGCTTATGTGACTATGTGGGTATGGAATGTAGTTTCTAGGATGTTGATTGGATCCTTGAGTTTCTATGAGTCTTGTTGGAAAAGCACTTGATCAATGCTGTTTCCAACCGGAACTCTAGGAGCGCCTCGGGACTATCATTATCCAAGAATGAAATTCGTAGGTGCTTAAGTGATTATGTGCTTACGTGGAGTGAATTATTGTTGTCCAATGCATTAGGACGCGAGTGTTATAGTTTCGGCACATTTATTAATGTGCTAACGTATTAATCGTCTTTGTTACCTTTATTAGGATGTCAGGACGAGGACGAGGACGAGGGCGTGGTAGGCGTGGTAGGCAGGAGATGCCTATACCGGATGAGATTCTGGAAAAGCAGGAGGGTGTTGGCCAGGCCAATGTGGCCGAGCCAGTAGGTCAGCAGGCTATGGGCGCTTTGGCCCGAGAGATAGCAGGGGCATTCAGGGAGTCAGTGGGCATTCTCAGAGCTGAGAATCAAGCCCAGGTTCATGTTGCAGACGCGGGATCTGCATTTCTGAAGAGGGAGTTCTTCCGGTCCAACCCGGACGAATTTTTGGGAGATCCTAAAGAGCCGCTTAAAGCAGATGAATGGCTCGAACAGACAACGAAGACGTTCGAGATGCTTGGCATCGAGGACGGAGTTCTGAAGGTGACCTTGGCATCTTTCCAGCTGAAGGGGGATGCGGGTCAGTGGTGGAAATTCACCAAGGGGCGTATAGGAGGGACTTGGGAGGCTTTTGTGAGTGCTTTCCAGGAAAAGTTTTTATCTCCAGCTGTCAGGGAGAAGCTGAGAGACCAGTTCTGCAAGCTTATGCAGTCAGATTCTTCGGTGGCCGAGTTTGAGGCTGCATTCACCAGTCTGTCCAGGTTTGCACCTGAACTTGTGGCGTCTGAGGAACGCTGTTGTATAGAGTTCGAGAAGAAGTTGAGGCGTGGCCTCAAGTTGAGAGTTGGCAGGATTATGATTAGAGATTATGGGCGTCTGGTTGATGCTGCAGCCCATATGGAGATTATGATGCAAGAGGAGAAGGGACAGAAAGGCTCCAAGAGGAGTCAGGATGGCCAGAGTGATGGCAGGAGACAGAGGGGCTTTAACCCTCAGCAGTCTCAGGGCAGTTTTGCTAGGTCGACCTTTCCAGTGCCGAGTGCAGGTTCTAGGAAAGGCAGTCAGGGAGATGTGACTTGTTTCAAATGTGGCCAGCTGGGTCACAAGTCTCCAACTTGCCCGCAAAAGGGAGGAGGTCAGAGAGCTACTTCATCTTCAGCTAGACCGCAAAGCCAAAGTCAGGGCAGGGGTCAGCCACTGTCATGTTATTAGTGTGGTCAGGCGGGGCACCTGAAGAGGTTTTGCCCGCAGTTGAGTGGCATATCTGGTGCACCTGGGCAGAGGCAGAGTTTTCAGCCAGCTCAGTCGGTTCAGGCCTCGAGGGCCAATCAGGGAGCTTCGTCGTCCCAGTCTGCGCAGTAGTCATATGCTCCTAGAGGTGAGCAGGTAGATCAGAGTCCATCTGGGCTCGTGTATGCTGTTACCGCGCAGGATCTTGTGCCTGCTCCGTCTGTTGTGAGAGGTACATTTCTATTTTGCAATTCAGTTGCTAGTGTGTTGATTGATATGGGTGCGTCTCATTCTTTTGTGTCTGCTACATTTGCATCTGTGTTGGAGTTGGAGTTGGCATTATTAGCATCTCCTAAATGTGTGGTATCGCCTGTTGGGGGCGAATTGATTTTGAAACACGGATGTAGAGGTTGTGATATAGAGGTCGCCAACTATAGGCTTCTGTTTCCATTTGTGGTCATGCCAATGAAGGGCTTTGATGTTATTTTGGGTATGGACTGGTTATCGTCATACCAGGCAGTTATTGATTGCTACCGCCAGAGGGTCACTTGTTGTACCGTGAGCGGAGAGTGTTTCCATTTCTTAGGGGACCGGGTTGGTAGTGTTTTGCCACTGGGGTATGATCCGCGAGGGCGGAGTGAGCTTAGCGGTCTACTTGCTAGCTTCACGAGTGGTGAGTGTGATGAGACCCAAATTGTATTGCCAAGAGTGGTTAGTGAGTACCCAGACGTCTTTCCCGAGGATCTTGTCGGTTTGCCACCTCATAGAGAGATCGAGTTCTTTATTGATCTAGTGCCCGGCACGGCGCCGATTTCCATGGCACCTTACCGTTTTGCCCTAGCCGAGTTGAGTGAGTTGAAGGTTCAACTCCAGGAATTGCTAGATAAGGGCTATATTCTTCCTAGTGTTTCGTCGTAGGGAGCACCGGCCCTCTTTGCTAAAAAGAAAGATGGTGCCTTGAGACTCTGTATTGACTACCGGAAATTGAATCGGGCTACGGTCAAGAATAAGTACCATATGCCTCGTATAGATGATTTGTTTGACCAGTTGAAGGGTTCCCATTGTTTCTCTAAGATAGACTTGAGATCGGGTTACCACCAGTTGAGGGAAAGGGAGGAGGATATTCCAAAGACGGCATTCCGTACGCGGTATGGCCATTATGAGTTTCTGGTGATGTCGTTTGGGCTTACCAATGCACCGGCAGTCTTTATGGACTTGATGAACTGGATATTCCGGGAATTCTTGGATCATTTTGTGGTCGTCTTCGTGGACGACATTCTGATTTATTCACCTTCTGAGGAGGAGCACGAGGGACACTTGAGAGTGGTGTTTGAGTTGCTTAGATCCCATAAGCTTTATGTTAAGTTCGGGAAGTGTGAGTTCTGGCTAAGGGAGGTGAAGTTCTTAGGCCATGTAGTCTCTGGGGAAGGGGTGTCTGTTGATACATCCAGGATAGAGGCAGTGCAGGATTGGGCACAGCCTAAGAGTGTTTTTGAGATCCGCAGTTTTCTGGGATTAGCTGGGTATTACCGCCGGTTTGTGAAGGATTTCTCCAAGTTAGCTTCGCCGTTGACTAGACTGACTCGGAAGGGAGTCAAATTTGTATGGAGTGAGACTCGTGAAAAGTTGTTTCAAGAGTTGAAAGTTAGATTGACCACCACTCCGGTCTTGATTATTCTGGAGAGAGGGTTGGGTTATGCAGTCTATTGTGATGCCTCACGAGAGGGTTTGGGTTGTGTGTTGATGCAAGAGGGGAAAGTGGTTGCCTATGGCTCACGTCAGTTGAAAATACACGAGAAGAATTACCCTACACATGACCTAGAGTTAGCAGTTGTGATTTTTGCCCTGAAGATCTGGAGGCATTATCTGCATGGTGAGAAATTCGAGGTATTCTCGGATCATAAGAGTCTGAAATATCTGTTTACACAGAAAGACTTGAACTTGAGGCAGAGGAGGTGGATGGAGTTTATTGAGGATTACAACTTTGAGTTACATTATCATCCGGGGAAGGCCAATGTTGTGGCTGATGCCCTTAGCAGAAAATCCATTAGTGATGTAGCTTGTATAGCCATCTGGGAATGGGAGATGTTGGGTGCACTTGGTGAGTTCGACTTGTCTTTGGGCGAATCCGTTGAGGCTGCGGCCTTATTTTCTGTTGTTGCTCAGCCTACACTTGTTACTCGAGTGTTAGAGGCATAGAGAGGTGACCTTGAGGTAGAATCCCTCCGAGAGAAGATCTCCAGTGGGAAGGTTGAGAAGGGTTTGTCTGTGTATCCCGACCTGAGTGTGAGATACCGAGACCGTCTGTTTGTGCCGGAGACTTGCCGAGAGGAGGTACTCCGAGAGTTTAACCATTCACGTCTTGCAGTGCATCCGGGAGGCACCAAGATGTATCGTGATTTAGGTTGCCAGTTTTGGTGGCGGGGTATGAAGAGAGACGTGGCAGCGTTCGTGTCTAAGTGCCTTACTTGTCAGCAAGTGAAGGCCGAACATCAGAGGCCAGCGAGTTTGTTACAACCCTTGCCTATTGCCGAGTGGAAATGGGAGCATGTCACTATGGACTTCGTTGTAGGTCTTCCGAGGACTCAGCGGGGTAGTGATGCTATTTGGGTGATTGTAGATTGGTTGACTAAGTCGGCGCACTTTATCCCTATGCGTGTGAAAGAGTCGGTAGATCATCTTGCCAACTTGTATATCCGGGACATAGTAAGGTTGCACGGGGTCCCAGTGACGATCGTCTCAGATAGAGACCCTCGTTTTACTGCTAGGTTGTGGCAGAGTTTGCAGAGTGCCTTGGGCACTAAGTTGACCTTTAGCACGGCTTATCATCCTCAGACTGACGGGCAGTCCGAGCGTACTATTCAGATCCTTGAGGATATGCTTCGGGGTTGTGTCCTTGACTTTAGTGGGACGTGGGAGAGGCACTTGCCATTAGTGGAGTTTGCCTACAACAACAGTTTTCAGTCTAGTATCGGTATGGCACCATTTGAGGCCTTGTATAGCCGACCGTGTAGGTCTCCAGTTTGTTGGGCCGAGGTGGGTGATGCACCTTTGTTGGGTTCAGAGTTGGTGAGAGAAACGACGGAGAAAGTTGAGCTTATCCGTAGGAGACTTGTTACAGCCCAGAGTTGTCAGAAATCTTATGCTGACCGTAGGAGGAGACCTTTGGTATTTGAGGTGGGGGATCATGTTTTTTCTGAAAATATCACCTAGGCGGGGATTGATGAGGTTTGGGAAGAGTGGGAAGTTATCCCCTCGGTTTATTGGCCCTTTTGAGATCCTTGAGAGGATTGGTGAGGCTACCTATCGTTTAGTTTTGCCACCGCAGTTGTCCGGAGTTCATGACATGTTTCATGTGAGTATGCTTCGGAAGTATGAGCCAGATCCATCGCATGTATTGGATTAGACCGACTTAGAGGTAGACGAGGATGCCTCGTATGAGGAGAGACCGGTTCGGGTCTTGGATAGGCGGGATCAAGTCTTGCGAGGCAAGACCATTCCCTTGGTAAAAGTTCTGTGGAAACATCACGGAGTGGAGGAAGCCACTTGGGAACGTGAATTGGAAGTCCGCGAGAAATATCTGGACATGTTTGTTGATGTGTAATCTTGTATTTAGATCTTGTAATATTATTGAACTTAAGAGCTTTATATATGTCTTAAGTTGTAAAACATTGAGAATGTTTTGGTTTAATGGAAGAATCTTGAAACTTGCCTAGAACTGGAAGTTTGTTATAATTGCATATGCTTAATATGTTATCGAAATGGAGTTATATCATGAAATTGAATATGATATGGAAATGGGAATTTTATATATTGAAAACTGTTAAAATTAAAAGGGAATTGCATAATGATAGTGCAAGTTGAAATATATGTTGTTGTACATGTTGTGGAATTTTGCCTCGTGAAAAGAGATGAGATTGACCGGTAATGGGTCAGGTTGTTGACATTATGTTGGCTTATTGTGGAAATAGAGAAAACTTGTTTTTGAAAACTTGTACTTAATTTCGGGGACGAAATTCTTTAAGGGGGGAAGGTTATAGCGATCCCGGTTTTCTCTTTCTTTGTATACTGTATTCAGGACTTGGTTCCGTGGACTTGTTGTTGTATAAATCTCACTTCTAGTCTTTACTCTTTGTATTTGAGTTTTGGGTTGTGTTGGTCAGGTTTGAAACAGGTTGGTTGTACTTTGAGACCAAAAGTTGAGGCCCAGATTTTGGCCTTCACGCTCGAGCAGGGAGTTTGACGCTCGAGCGGGCCCTTCGTTGTTGCTTCTCCGCTCGAGCGGTAGTTTTGATGCTCAAGCGTAATTTTCCATCTCCCAGTACTTTGCTCTACAGTTAGTCCGCTCGAGCGGTAGTTTTGACGCTCGAGTGTGATCCCTTTTATTTTGTCTCTCCGCTCGAGCAGGGAGTTTGACGCTCGAGCTGGGACCCTCACCTGCAAAACTTCTGGAAGTGTGCGATCGATGCTCGAGCGGCTCTTTTCACGCTCGAGCGTGAGTCTGTGTCTGACGCTCGAGCGGGGATTTCCACGCTCGAGCGAGGAGTCGATTACATCAGTCTGAGATCTCACTTTCAGGATCACTTTTTGACCTACTTTTTCTCTTTTAACTTTTAAAAACCGCCATTTGAGAGTTTCTCTCTCTACTCTTACCTTCTCTCTAAGATTTGATCTACTCCTGATGGTCTTCTACCCTAGTTCCTTTGGAAGAAAGGTAGAGCTTCGCGAGGGTTTTCTTTTAATCTGAAAAAGAGAGGATTCGGAGCACTTTGGGTTTTGAGTCATCATCTCCATCATCTCCATTTGAGTTCTTCACTTCGAGGTAGGGATTTCCTACTCCATATTATAGGTTTTGTCCTAAGTTTTGGTATTTTTGATATGTTGGAGTCTTGTGGTAATTTTGGGAAATTAGGGTTTGTTTTATAATTTGAAAAGGGGGGGGTTTCATCTATTAAACAACATATGTTGGTGTGTTAAATTGAGATAATTGAACCTTAGGGTTGATTTTGAGAAAAGGGGGAAAAACCCTAATTGTTGTAATAAAAATTAATTTGTATAATTAATTTTGGGAAAATTGTAGACATTGCATGTTGATTAGGGAAAACTGGAACTAATCACATTGAATGAGTCATTTAAAATGACGGTTGAATTAATACAGCGAATTTGTGTATTGATTGGATATTGTGTATGGCATGTATTTAATACATTGTATATGCATATTGTTTGGAAATAGATAGGGGATGTACTCCACGGTTTGAGGGAAGATAGGGGATGGAGTCTCAAACCTGTTTAGGAGGAGAAAGGGGATGGACTCCATTAGTACAACGAATATGTGTACTTATTGATTTATGGAAGTATTTCAATATGAGCTTTGGTCTCATTTGAATTGTTGATATTGGAAGTAATGTTAATGTGAGTTATAGTCTCATATTGTAGTTTGGCCAAGTTCTGAGCCATGTATGCATAATCGGAAAGTTGAATAATAATAGAAAGTGAAACCTGTCGTGGACATTAGTGTCATGAAACTGTATAGTGATGTATTTGATTATGTTGTGTTAACCATCTATCGAATGCTATTGCTTTAGTCAATTCTTATACGTGGTTTAGTATATTTCTACTGGGCTGTGGCTCACCCTATACGGGAACATCATTTTCAGGTTCAGGTGACGTGCTACCCCCAAGGACTTAGCTTGGGAGGATTTAGAGTTGAAGACTCTGTTTAGTTAGGTGTTTTTTTTTTGTTTTGTTTTGTTTTGTTTTGTTATTACATGTAAATTCAAGCCAAGGGCTTAATGTGTAGTTGAGTTAGTACTCCAACTTTTGTATCCAAGTATTGGCTTGGAAAGATGTTAGCCCGTAGGGCATCTACTTTTGATATTACATGTAATTTCTTTTAATAAGTTTACTCTGATGAATGGAATATTGTTTCATTTTTCCTAAACGATGCATGTCAATATTATGTATGCAATGGGTTTATTTTGAGGGCGTTAGGGTTTATTTTGAGGGCGTTACAGTGTTAGTGAAAATTAAAATTACATAGACCACAGAAAACAAATGATAAAAATTCGAATTCATCCATTTAAAAGCTCCTTTTTTAGTACCTAGAAGCCTTTTTGTTTAGTGCTTTGTGAAGTCGGATATTGGGACTCCTGGCTGCCATGACCTGTTTGAATCAATGTGTCAAACTCTAGATTAACCTATCAACTACACCATTTAACAGAAAGGTCAACATATAACTAACCCGAAGAACAAAGTTTTTGGAAATTGCCTCAGGGTCCATTTCTTCTTCATGTTTTTGATCACATCCTGAGACATAATTGAAGAGATAGTCACACAAGGTATTAAAGATTGTTTATTTGGAAAATAGTATATGCATATCCAAGCCAACGGTTGATATTTTCAGGCTACAGAGAACATATAGAGGTTAATTGGCACATTTTAGCTTGAAAATCCAAATTTTAGATAATGAAGGAAATGCAACAAGAAAGATCAAACATTGTAACTTTTACACAAATATACCACAAGAAAAAATGGGTAATCAGACCTATCCATAAGCTTTTGGAATAATATACATGCGTGTGTGTGTGTGTCTAGATCTAGAACAGAGAAGTAAAGCTGTAGCCTTTAAAAGATTCAACACCTCATTAACAAATTTCCCTCTTTCTTCAATTTTCTCCGCAACCAAATAGAGTCCACTAAATTTAAAAAATGAAAAAAAGAAGAAGAAAAAGAAAAAGAGAGAGAGAGAGAGTTAAAAAATAAAAAGTTCAAGAGTGATGAGAACCAGGTTCTTTGACTGTGTGTTTGGATCATAGATTTAAACAAGAAATTGGAAAAGAGAAAGGAAAAAAGAGTTAAATATAAAATATAACTTGAATTTATTCATGATCCAAACACAGCCTAATAGAAGCTCAAATTCATAACCCTGGTGTAGCTTGGTAAGGGAAAGTGAAAATCAAAGAAAAAGAAAGCCCATTTCTTTTAAGGATGAGGGGCGCTGTTTGGGCCTATTGGGGGCCACCACGGCCTCCGTTTCGATAATCTGAATCATTCATTTTGTTAGGTATTTCATGTATTTCATCAAGAAAAATTAGATCGATCCAATAACTGCAACTTGTTCAATTTATTATTTTGTTATCAAAAAAATGTATGATTTATTTTTAAAAGTACAATTGTCATTCATTTTTTAAAAAAAAAATGGTAAATTAAACAAATTATAGTTATCAAATCGACCTAATTTTTTTTAATGAATGAAATACACGAAATGCTCAACAAAATTCAAATCATCGAAATGGACCCATGATGGGCCCCACGGCCCAAACAGTCCCTCCAGTGCAGATTTAAACCCGAGGAAATCCTCATATTCAGATAAAATTAGAGCTAACTAAATAAAAGAATGATTAACTAAACAAACAAACCAATCAGTAGACATGAACGCAGAGCTGTGACATAGATTAGTACATACACACATGAATCAAAACCACGTCCTCAACATGAAAAACACAAAAGTAAAAAAAACAAAACAAAACAAAACCAATCAGGAAATCAGGTAAATGATGTGGGTGGGGATGAGGAAACAAACACGTACCGACACGCAGACAGAACCAGTAACGATCGTCGCGAGTGTAGGGATCGGAGGAGGCTGCGAAGTCCACGAACTTGGGCGCTTTGATCTTCTCGTATAACTCCTCCTCCTCCTCCCCACCACCTCCATCTTCTTTAATATTGATGATCAACAATTGGGGTTTCTCCTCCATTTCTTCCGATGAGAGAGAGAGAATTTTAAACACCTGACTTGACTGTCTCTGTAAGTGGCCATTACAAAGTTCTCTTATCTTCAGAAGGAAGTTGCAGATAACGGAATCCAGGGGCATATCTGTAATTTCACTTTTTCCCTAAAGCTAAAGGAATTGATGCTTCCCCTGTTTATTATTGCTGGCTTTTATCATTTGAAACATAAGTATGCAATTAGGGCTGCAAGCAACCAATGAGTTTTGATTTAAAAATTTATGGGGTTTTAGTTGGTGTTTGGGTTTGCTTAATTGGTACTTTTTTTTCTTTTTTGGGTGCCTATTTTCGACTTTAGTGAATTTTTTTAAAATTTTTAAAAAAAATTTTAGGTTTCTAAATTTCAACTCGATGTTACAAAAAATTTAAAAAAAGTTCAGAAATAAGCAAAAAAATTGTTGACTTTTTTGGATTATTTTGATTTTTCAACTTTTTTTGGAATTTTTCAAAAAAAAAATATTTTTTTGATTCGTTTACACAAGACTGACTAGAAAAGTAAAATATTTTGACGTAATTTTGAAAAGAGTCACTAAAAAATGACTTTTTTAGGTGTTTCCAAACAGCCATTAAAATATATTTAAACTTAGTTTATTCAAAATGAGATGTATAATTTAAACACAAATCAAATTATAGTAGTTTATTTTTTATATAATTCTCCTATATTCAAAATCATGTGGATAATTACAATTGTGAGACACAAACAATCACTGGTATTCAATCTACAGTTATGTGATAAATAATAAATTGTTTGATCAATGTTTGCTTTGTCATGACATAGTTAAAACAAAAAGTTTAATTTACTTTCTCAAGTCATCTTTTGGTAACACATTTTTTACTTTGCCTTTCAAGCTATCACACATATCACTTAGACTCTTCTAAACTATTAAATTTAACAACTGATAACTTAATGAGCCACAATATGTTATTAATAAACATATTAGTAGTTATAGTGGGATTCAATCATTGCATGTATTAATTTATCATTCGATGATAACACTGCGTGTTAATAATAATATAATATCAGTGTCAATAATAATATAGCATCACTGTTATGTGTTGAATTTTGGCTCCAATTTGTGGTAGTTGGAAGTCATTGCATTACATGTAAAACGGTTTTTGCAATTTATTTTTATGCCAACAGGTAGGATAGACCTCAACACAATCACCCTCTGAATTTTTACATTCATTTTTATGTAAGTTTCATTTGTAGCATTGCTCTGTTTTTGTTGATTTGCAGCAATATGAAACTCTGTTTTCATATCTTATTATTGAACCCTGACTATTATGACAGGCAACTAAACCTCTTGCAGTTGATTTTCATATTTGGTTTCAACTTGAATTCAGAGTTTCGATTTAACAAGAAATCAATGTTAAAGATTTGTTCGATTTACTAAGCTTGCAATAACTATTCGCCTTCATTTGTCAGGCACCACTAGTCTAATGGGCAAAATAGATGAAATGAAACATTAGTAGATAAATTAACATATTTCTTATTGTGAAAAATAAAAAATCAAAAGTAAGTACAAATTTAAATTATATAAACTCAAACATTCTAAAGATTACTGAAAATCATAGTCAAGATTGTTGTATTTTTCGGTTTTTTTTTAAAAAGATTATTGTATTTTGTTTTTTTCCTTTTCATTTTCTCTTTAGTATTATTACAAAACTCAAAAATAATTATCCAAAAATTATCATCATATATTTCAGATTTATTCTACACATAAACCTTATACTATACAAATTTAATCTCCACTACACAAATACTCACCTAGAAAATTCTAGGTGAATATGTCTGGTTTCAGACTTTTCCATTTCATTTCATTATGATTACAAATGAAATTGGAAACAATACTACAAAGAGTCCAACCGAGAGTTCAAGACCGAGATCATTTGATTGACTTCTGCACCCACCTCCTGGATTTTCTTCTTTTCTCTCATTGGATGTTTCCCTCCCTGTTTTGCAATCTCAACTTGATTTCCTCGATCAATAAAAATAAATAAATAAAACTGAAGAAAATGAAAAAATCATCAGTTCAATAAATGAACATAATTTTGACTGTGTTTCCCAAAATTAGTTGAGTTGGGTCTCAAGGACAAGCAACAAAGTCACTACACAAATATGATGAGATGAAATGCATAAAGATGAATGTATATTCGAATTGACATCTATGAATATGCATGAATTTTTTTTGCATAAAGAGAACAACTATCAACCAAACTAGGCGAGTGGCAACACCACACACTAACGAGACTTCACCCTTAGAGCTTGCAAAGCTAAAGGAATAATAATGGCAATTATGGAAAAAAAAAAACCCAATCAATAGTTCCTTAATCCACAATACAAGAGATAACAACAATCCACAAGTTCAGTCCAAGAGGAACATAACATGTCAGAGCATGTCACAAAGTTTCACAACAATCCATTACACCAAATAAATTAGGGTTCTATAATTAAAATATAAATTAATGTCCCCAACAAAATAATGCAGAATAGCTTCAACACTTAGCACTCCACTCCAAGAATAAACTGCATAGCATTGTTCCTCTAGATCTGTAATATAGAAGTAAGTTAGTAACTATCTACCACAACTAATCATATCAAATAGAAGTAAATTATATATTTCAGTAAGTAAAGATTTTATATAAACCTTTCGCTAGAAATGAAATGTGATTCAAGGGTGGGGGATAAAAATCATGCACATCAGTTGTCATTTAAGTAAAACAAATCCAATAAGGCAAATTCAATAATCATACAGTTCAAAATCTCAGGATTCACCGTTCAATATCTCAACAAATTAAATAACTTAATACAGACAATCTAGAACTCAATGGTTCGATACACGCAAACTCAATTTTTTTTTAGCACAGCCACATTGGCTCGTGACAAGGCCGAAAATCACATTTAAGTCTGCGATTAAAGCCTAAAAGAAACTAGTTTATGTGCCGATACTTAACTGCATTGGCTTAGTGTCCAAATCATAGTCGAACTGGATCCATGCTTGTGATAAAATTTATGAATCCACAATGAGCTTTATAAAACATTTTGATAGCAATAAATCGGTTAATCACAAATGATTTTGATACCTTCCAAGTTGGCAATTCTTATATTTGATCCTGATCATTTAACATAAACACAAGAAAGTATTAAAACATTTTATTTTCATAATAACAAAGTGAGGATCTCATCAACGTTTAAAACAATTTTCAAACAGATTATACATATACAAAAATTTACTGGATGTGGTGGAGGGTCAGTTACCTCCTTTACTGCACTTAAATGAATCCAAAACCACAAGCCAAAGACTTCACAAAATTCTTAGTGCAACATTAAACAAAGAATACTACATGATTATAAATAATAATAAAAAAGTACTCCCCAATGAAAACTAGCTACCTCTCTCAGAAGGTACAACCATTGTCAAGGATTGATTTGAATATAGTTTGCCATATTTTTAATCAGACACAATATAATGATATTTACCTTGTGAAATGGAATAAACAAAGGTTGAAGAGTGGTTTTGGTGTGGGGATCATCCCATTGCAGATATTCCCACCA
Organism: Camellia granthamiana; assembly: GCA_036172215.1. Lineage (NCBI taxonomy): Eukaryota > Viridiplantae > Streptophyta > Magnoliopsida > Ericales > Theaceae > Camellia > Camellia granthamiana. The sequence goes on along the minus strand of JAXFYN010000049.1, from coordinate 583,835 downwards.
CTCTGTCTCCCCTAATGTGCTGACCAGGAGGTGCTGATGCATGCCCACTATTCATGTGGAAAGAAAGAGGCAGTCTCCTTAACATGGGACAACTATGTACAAGAATATCTTGCAGAGATTCACAAACCATTATGCCCTTATATATGTTCTTCAGTATTGGTAGCTTTCCTAGTCGTAAACTCTTCAAATTTCGGAGTGTGATTGTGTTGCTATCATCTTGATGATGGCCTTGATATCTCATCTCTACTTCTACTATTATGTCTTCAACATTCTCACAATCAGGCACAGGTAGTTCCTCGAGGTTAGGGAACTTCTGCAACATGGCAGGAAAAATATTCTTGACACTGGAACATCTATAGAAATACAACTTCTTAAGGTTAAAGGAAATGTTGTGTGGTGGAACAACTCCATCAAAGAGTACCCTAAATCTGGGTAAATCAAGAAGTCGTAATTCCTCGACAATTCTTAGGCCAAGTTTGGCATCCTTCAAAAAATTCAAAAAGTCAAAAAGTCACTATCCTATTTAAGTCACATCATCTTATTTAAGTCACATCACCTCTCTAACACATCATTTCAAACCCAACCCAAATCCAACCCATATTTCATAAAAAGTCAAAAAGTACACTTATTTAGTCTTCCCAAACTTGGCCTTAGTGGGATCTGGCAATCTTCTGAGAACGATGATGATGAAAAGATGGATTCTATCCCATTACAGTATTGGAGAAGACAAATTCTCAAATGACCGGCATCCCTCAAGGACAGAATATCTGATAAGCTAATGAGATCCTCGCATCTTGTAATCCCAAAGTATTCTATGTTGCTGGGAAGCACCAATGAATCAACTCCAATCCCAAAAGGTTTAGAGTCAAAACTGATCGCATGAACTTCTTTCCTCGCAGAGTTGTTTATATATTCAAAATTATTTCCCACTATAAGGCGGTAGTTTTCCAAGGCTTGGCATTATTGAGATGTCACAAAACTGGCAAGCTCCTGCACATTGAGAAACTGAGCACCAAGAACTTTTAATTGCCTCAGGTAGCCAAAGACCTCTTGTGCTAACGCAAAAGCTCCTGACCCTTCAATTCTAAGGATTTGAAGTTGGGAGAGTCCGCATAAGGTCCAGCAAGGAAGCATATGTAGGCTTTTATTGAAGGAGAGGTCAAGATTTCTAAGATTGACCAATTCTTCCATACCTTGGGGTACTTCTCGAATCGGACTTCTACTCAGTTTTAACTCTTTTAATGCCTTCAGCTTCACCAGTGACGGCACATACTCTAAGCATACACAATTCACTAGTAAGAGTGCATGCAAATTCACCAAGTTGGACATGGACTCTGGCAAATACAGTATGTAGGTGTTGGACAAATCCAGTATCTTAAGACAATGCATAGGTGTAAAGAAGGAATCTGAAATCTTTCTTAATGGAATATGTCCCAATAATAAGGTTGTGAGCCGATGGCAAATGGGTGGTTTAAAAGGAAGTTTTTTTATCGTGTTATACATTAAGGAAACCGTCTCAAGTTCCTCAGACCAGTTTGTATATGGTACTCTTTCTAATCCCTCACCAGATTGTACCATGAAGCTAGGACTAGTTTTTGTTATTTTGAGAGCCATATCTCTGATCAAATCATGCATCCTCACACATTCTGTCCTCTGTATCTTCATACTTTCCAACAAGCAGGTATTTATGAGCTTATTCAATATAGTGTGACCATTGTTGAACATTACTTCTATGCTGTTCACCTCAGCTATTAGTCCCTCAGATATCCAATACTCTATCAGCTATTTCCTAGGTATGATATGATCTTGTGGATACAATGCACAATACAAGAAACAATATTGGAGCTTTTCATGTTTTAGGCGACTATAACAAAACTTCAGTAGCTCAAACACTACATTTTCAATGTCACTGATCTGTTTTGTTGAGCTAATCAATTGATTTAATGTATTTCTCCACTCATGAATGTCATTTACTCCACTCATACTTCCAACCAAGGTAATGATTGCAAGGGGCAGTCCCGTACATTCTTTGGCAACTTTTCTTGCAATTTCTTTCACTTCAGGAACAAGCACTGTCTGACCTTCTTCAACCTTACTCATAAATAAATTTAGTGCTTCTTCTTCCGGGAGAAGCTCCACTACGACAGGTCTGCACTCCATTTTTCTACACACTTCAAGGAATTGTGTACTCAACACTAGTTTACATCCATTAGATCTGGTCGGTTCAGGAATACCCACCTTCTCCATAGGAAATGCTTCCCATAGATCATCTAAGATGAGCACATACCTCTCCTTTTGAGAAAGGATTGCATATAATTCTGATGCTATTCTTTTTTCATCCTCGTAATCTGAAAGATCAAGATTTAGTGCCTTAGCTATGTCACTCTGTAGTTTGCTAATGTTGAATGCTTTAGATACTGTGACCCAAATCACATCATCAAAGTTACAAGTTTCATTCAGAAGTCGACTGTTAATGTGCTTCATGATGGTTGTTTTGCCGACTCCCCCCATTCCGAACACACCAATTGTTCCAACCTCATCATCCATTAAGTATTCCCAAACTTTCTCCATGTTCCTTTCACTTGTGGTTTCACCAAAAGATCCCATTGTTGGTCTGGACCACCCACTAGTTGGTAGTGCATCAATCAGCAAACCATTTGAAAATGTACCCTTCACTTGCAATTCTTCCACCTCTTGAATCTTCTCCATGACAAGCTTTCCCAACCGTGCACGTAAGAAGACATACTTCCATCCAACTACTTCTTCCTCAAGTCTTTGCAAAGTTCGCACATCACCTTTCACTGTTTTCACATCTCCAAGCCAAACTTCAACTTCTTGCTTTCGTCTTTTCAATGACCGCTCTGCACTGCTCAGCTCTGTATTTATATCATCCTCTTGACAGCTCAAGTACTGTATCTTTCTTTTGAGATTTTTCATGTTTGCATCAAGGTTATTGATATATACAACCCATTTTCCAGTTGCTTCCAACGTATTCTTCCCAATTTCAAAAATGGAACCCAAGAATTCCATGGTGTGGTCAGTTCCTGCAAATACAGAAATTGCAGAGAAAGAAAATTTCAATGTCAATTAGAAAGCAATTTGAAATTTGATTTTAAAAACGAAGCAAGAGAAAGAAAATAATGCTAATATATACAAATTGACTTCATATTCACCTGAAAATATTAGAATGACAATCACTGACAAAAAGATAATCCTATAAATAGATATTAGTAAAAATGCCCAACATGTATGTTGTTCAATAATTTTTCTCTCTGATGTTGCTTCTAAACTTCAGATAGGTGGATGATTAGAAACACAAACAAGAATAAGATGTATAACAGCTAGAGTTTGAACCACTCAACACCTAAACTCACAAAACCTCTACATGGGAACAGAAAATTCTATCATGAAAGTTGCCATATTTGGAACAAATTACATATAAATATGGTGTTCAATCTGAAGTGGATGAGAACCAAATATGTACATGTGGAAAAATGCTTCTGCAACTTTTAAGAAATATAATAAACCAGAGAGTTAGTTTGGTTTGCTTTAATTTAGTATTTGCTTCTAGTTTATATTCTAATCATAGAAATTGGTCGCCTAGCACAACATCAGTCCACGACAGCCAAGCTTCTGGTTTGATCATGAATAGGCAGGTATCCATACAGGCTAGGCTAGACTCACTTTCCTCTAAGAAATTATTTAATAAAACAAAAACAAAACAAGATTCAGGGCCAAACTTCAAATTATGAACGGTTTGGTATGGTTTCATTTTATTTCAATATTTTTGTTTTGTTTTTTTGTTATTTTAGGAGGAGAAAGGGGGGGAGTTCAAAACTAGCCATAATTTTCACTTTTGTGCAGAAAGTATTTAAAAACTTAAGAAAACAACTTTAAAATGTTTCTTAAAACATGGGGTGTTTTTAAAAAAAAAAATCAAAAACAATTTGTCCGACAAATTTTTAAATCAGTTTCCATTTTCCATTTCTAAGAAAAAATAAATTTTGAAAAATATAAAAATCACAGTAAATCAACTTTATGCTGATTTAAAGCCTAAAGCTAACAAAGTTTAAGGGTGTAATTTGCCACCAAACTAAGATACTCGATTTTCTGTCGACTTAACCAGTGTTCAATTCATCGAACCAAAAAGACAAAACTATCAATCTTTTTCTTCTTTTTATTTATTTATTTATTTTTGATAAATTCTTTTTATTTTTTTTTTGTCAATCAATAACAAAGTAATTACAAATATGAAAAATATTATATCAGATAGACCACCAACCAAACAAAAGCTAGAAAGTCACCAAACCCAACAACCAATTACCAAGCCACGCCCAACAATCATTAAAAGCCACATATAACTGCATAATGGGGAGAAACAAAGTATCAAACTCCGAGGGAAAGATCAATTATACCAATACTAACAAGATTGTTTTACCAGGTAATGGAAATACTTTAAACATTCCATTGGTTAATTTATCAACGTTCCAACAAAAATACTTGTATGCATCAAAAACCCCAAGTCCGGCGGGGTAGATGCATTGCAAAATGACAAATTTTAGAGGATGGGGCCGCTACAGTTGGTGGCAAACTCGCTTTGGGGAAAATTTTATTAGTATCTCTTTGATGAATGTGGTATCGACATTCGGTCACACCATTAGGGTCAGCAAGAAGAGAAAATTCTATCCACTTGAGTTGAACCCGAGACCTAACTAAAAAGTCACCAAACCTAATAATCAATTACCAAGCCTAAGCCCAACAATCACTAATTGCTACATACAACCCCCAAAGAAACAAATATCAAACTCCTAACTTGAACCCCAGACCTCACAAAGTGAGAGTTGAACCCGACACCACATAACCACCAGACCAAAGACCCAATCTAGTTAACAAGACTATCACCTTAGCTTTGTTTTGTTTGGTTAAGTTTTGAGACTCAAAAAAAATTAAATTAAATTAAAAATTAATTTGACAAAAATAAACATTATTAATTCACTAAAAACCTTTTAAAAATTCACTAAATACCAAAAATATAAATAAAAAAAAATGCGAGAATTCAATATATTTTTTTTTGTATTTTTATGCATTATTAATTTTTTAAAATATTTTTTCACAAATTTTTTACTTTTTAGATACATCTAAGTAAGGTGCATCTAAAAAAGTAAAGAAATGTTTAAAATTTTAAAAATATTCACTAAAAACAAAAAAACACGAAAATTAAAAAACTCAATTTTCAAAAAATTTAATTCAAAAAACTCAAACAAAACACACTAATTATTTCTACCCTAGTTTCTAAATAATCAATTTTTTCTAATTTATTTAAGTTATTTTTACCTAAAAGCTATAAACAATAATTATACCAAATAATCTAATATAAATCCTCAAATTAAAATAAATTATAATCACCATAAAAAAAACTGTAAGAAACAGTCCCAATGATTGGCCAGTAACTTCTCAAACAAAAGTGTACAGGAGTGGTTAACGAAAATGAAAAAATATATATATTTTAAATTGTTTGGACAACTTTTGACACAATCACTGTGGTACAAGGAAGAAATATATATTTGTGGGGTATATTTTTGTGAATAATGGCACGTGGTCAAGGTGGCACTAAAGTGCCAGCTGAGGTGACTTGTGTCCTGGTCATGGCGCCGAGGTGATTTCGACTAGGCCGAGGTTATCTGTAGAGATATTGAAATTCGAGATGAATGGATAAGGGATAAGAGTCCTAGAATAGGGGAGAACCTCAGTCTAGATAAAGCTCTTAAGGAGTGTATCTTTATCTTTATCTATTTGAGAGTCCAGGATGAGTATTGAGTCAGAGTCCAAGAGAAGCTAGGCTTCTACAGGGATCAGGTTAGTGCTGGCTATAAATGTAAGGCACCATCGTGGGTCTAAGGTACGTTTTTTGATATTCTGCCTAGTGAGTTAAGCACTGTTTGCTATCTTTGAGAGATAACTGAGTACTGACTTGATCGTTAGAGTGCCTCCAGGTGGACGAACCACCGCCGGAGTCTTATCTTTTTGTGACAGGTTGTTCGAGCAAGGTTTATTCTGCCGGTGCTCTTCAGCTGGGTACCTGTTTGGCAGTGTAGTCAAAAAACAGCACACACAATTTGGCGCCGTCTATGGGAATCGTAAGAAGAATAGATGGCCAATGACGGGCAGAAAGAAAGGATTGGGGGCGACATCCCTAGTGGGAGTGGTAAAAATGCCGAACCTAACGTAGAAGAGGACAACTGTGATGAAGAACCTCGGGATAAGGATCTTAGAGAGAAAGACATCAGCCGAAAGGGTGACGTACCGAAGAAAGCATGTTAGGGCGGGCATTACAACGAAAGCGACCTCCAAGTATGGAAAGATAGATGCCGGAGAAGGGACGACAAGATGAAGAGAATGGCAAACAAATTGGCAGACCTACAATCAGTCGTCAATTTCATGATGCAGAACAATGTCATGCAGCCACCATTCCCATTAGAGGACACACCAATTCCACCGGCCAAGAACGATGCCCAGAAAGGGGGGCAGAAAGCAATCCCCGTAGTCCCTCAGCATGACGAGGGAATGGAGCATTCGCATCGGCCTTCACGGCAGGTCGGGCGAGGAGAACTAATGAGAGGAGAGTCTCAGAAGATACAACGTGCCAAAGAAACCCACACCAAAGAACATCAACATGTTCAAGGGAAGGAGCTTTGTTTCGACACGACTAATGAAGGGAGGTCCAAGAGGACTCATAACACCACTGGGAGTAGCGCACCAAAAAGGCTGAAATCCATTGACAGCCGAGCTCCTTGACGGACCAAGGAGGATTTGACGGATTACTTCCAGAAGAAGTGACAAGATGCCGAGATAACCTCTCTGGTCAAGCCGAGAACGCCGTTTTCGGTAGAATTGGACAAGTTTGAGGCCCCAAAAAGGTTTCACATGCCGAGATTCCAAATATACGACAGTAAGTCTGATCCCAACTTCCATGTCAGCTTATACTTGAACTCAATGGCACTGTACACCGGGAACAAGCCGTTGCTCTGCAAGGTGTTCCCCTCATCCTTTGGGGAAATCTCCTCAGATTGGTTTCACAAGTTGCCAAAAGGAACTGTGAAAAGCTGGGAAGGCTTGGCCGTGATGTTTATGGCCAAGTTTGTTACAAACAAATTGCAGCCATTGAGGGTAGACTCCCTGATGGCTTTGAGAATTGGCGAGGATGAAAGCCTCAGGGCTTATGCCAAGAGGTATTATGAGGTGTTTAACCGAATACCGGGGTGCAACCAAAAGGTGTTGGTCGTGTCTTTTAAGAATGGCTTGAACGATGACTGTCTGCTTCGAAAGTCACTGGCAAAGACACTGTCAAAAAGTATAGAGGAACTCCTAGCCAGAATCGAGAAATATGCGAGAGCGGAGAAAGACACGCTGAGAACAAAGGCATCAAAGCAAGAGAAGAGGAACGGCTCGCCGAAGCGAGGCCGAGGTAATACAAACTTTAACAAACAAGAAATGGGACTGAGGGGGGCATAGACCGTCACTACAGTGTTCCGGATCCCGGTTTACAAAGTCTTGGAAAGAATCAGGAATCAGCCTTACTATAGAGCACCGTAGAAGATTCCTGGCAAATTTATGGAAAGAAGTCTAGGGAAGCACTATGCCTACCATAATGAGGATGGGCATTTGACTCAGGGGTGCAGAGCCCTAAAGGCACATCTGGAAGATCTGGTAAGACAATGTCATTTAAGGGACCTAGTAGATGAGGCCAGGACAAGGGAAGAGCAAGTAAGGCTGCCCCAAGCACCAGCAGCACCACCTCCACCAACACCACAACCGCAAGCAGACAGACCTCGAGTGATCAATGTGATTCACTTGAAGGTCAATGAGAATAAGGTACGTGAGGAGACTCATAAGGTGAAACACTTACAGCATGTGTATCAGGTCCGGCAAAAAAGGCCTAGGGCAGACGAGTGCCAGGGACCAATGGTGTCCTTTACTGAAGCTGACCTAGAAATGGTGCAACATCCACACAACGAGGCTCTGGTAATATCCCTTAAGGTTCGAGAGTGCCAGGTAAAGCACATTCTGGTTGACCAAGGCAGCTCTTATGACATCATGTATGTCAGATGTTACAAGGAGCTCGGCTTTCACCAAGATGATCTGAAGCAATCCAACAGTCCAATGGTCGGGTTCAATGGAACGCCGATGTGGCCCCTGGGAGCAATAAGTTTGGAGGTGCAGGCAGGTACCAAGAAGGTAAGCACAGAGTTCACAATAATTGACACTCCCTTCCCTTACAATGTTATCCTGGGAAGGCCATGGCTGCATGCAATGAGGGCTGTTCCCTCAACACTGCACCAGCTATTGCGGTTTCCAACAGAACAAGGAATTAAGGAAGTCAGAGGGGATCAGGTACAGGTAAAGAATTGCTCCATGGCAACAATGAAATCCACGTGCAACATATGAGAAGCAGAAACAGTAGGGATTGAGGATGAAGACATGGAGGTCTTGGATGACGTCGGCAAAGAACCGGCCGACAAAAGCGAGGAAGCTTTAAAGAAGATCCTGGTCTAACAAGAGGATGAAAAACGCTTCTTCCTTCTCAGCTCAGGTTTCGCTGAGGAGGAGGAAAGGGAGTTAGAAGCATTCTTATGAGAAAACATTGAGGTGTTTGCTTTGACGCCATATGAGATACCGGTATTGACCCCGAGGTTACATGCCATAGACTGAATGTAAACAGGTCGGCTAAACTTGTCGTCTAATGAGCAAGAAGGCCGACCTTGATGCATGTTGAGGTAGTAGAAGAGGAGGCGGATAAATTGCTGGAGGCTAGAGCCATTTGAGAAGTAAACTACCGAACTTGGTTGTCAAACACAGTTGTTGTGAAGAAGAAAAATGAGAAGTGGAGGGTCTACGTGGACTTCACTAGCCTGAATAAGACTTGTCCCAAAGACAGTTTCCCGCTCCCCAAAATCGATCAATTGGTAGATGTCACTTCAGGGTATGGAAGGATAAGCTTCCTGGACCCATACAGGGGGTACCATCAGATAGTAATGTACTCCTCTGATGAGGAGAAGACTGTATTTATCAGACATCTAATTGGCAAAATAGTCGAAGTATACATTGATGACATGGTCGTGAAGACTAAAGAACCTGAGGATCATCTGGCCGACTTGAAGGCAATTTTTGACATCCTTAAAACATATCGGCTCCGACTCAATGCTTCGAAATACGCATTTGGAGTTGGGTCTGGTAAGTTCTTAGGATACTTGGTTACCAGAACGAGCATTGAGACAAGCCCAGATCAAATCAAGGCCATCCTAGACTTAAAAAGCCCAACATCGGCAAAACAAGTGCAGGTGTTGACTGGAAGGGCCGCAGCCCTGAATAGGTTCATAAGCAGAAGTTCTGATAAATGCAAACCTTTTTTTAGTTTAGTGAAGAAGGCCACAGATTTCTTGTGGATAGAAGAGTGCGAAGTCACCTTGGCCAACTTGAAAAAATACCTAACCACAGCTCCAGTTTTCTCAAATCCTGTACCTAGAGAGGTATTTTTCTTATACTTGGTAGTTTCAGAACATACAGTGAGTGTAGTGGTAATTAGATAAGAGAAGGGAGAACAGATGACAGTTTACTATGTGAGTAAAACCCTAGCAGACGCAGAGACCAGGTATTTGCCCTTGGAGAAATTGACATTGGCCTTGTTAATGGCCTCCAAGAAGTTAAACCACTATTTCCAAGCCCACAAGATTGTGGTATTGACTGAACACCCCTTAAAGTCCCTACTACAACAAGGATCTGACAAGCAGGGTGGCCAAATGGGCAGCGGTATTAGGCCAATACGATTTAGAATTCAGACCCAAAACAACAATCAAAGGCCAGGTTCTAGCTGACTTCGTGGCCGAGTTCACACCTGGCACCATACCACATTGGGCTCCGGATAGCCGTGGTTTAGAGTGTCCAGGTGAACAAGAGAAACCCAGCTAGGGGTGAAAAACCCCACAGCAAAGCAAAAGAAAGAACAAAAAACCAAGCCCTGCGACATTTACATCGGTGACTCTTTCCGCCTGTTTGTTGATGGGAGTTCAAACCATTAGGGAGCGGGGGCAAGAGTAGTGCTAGTATCACCAGATGGGCGGATGCTGCAACAATCTATTCGTTTAGGGTTTAAGGCCTCAAACAACGAAGCAGAATATGAAGCATTGATCGTAGGATTGAAGTTGGCAGCAGCAATAGAAGCTGACGAGGTGGTGGTCTTCTGTGACTCCCTGCTTATTTTTAACTAGGAAATAGGCGAATACGCAACCCGAGATGAAAGAATGATGACCTATGTAAAAGAGGTTGTCAGATTGGTAGCCTTATTTCAGGATTGCCGACTACAACAAGTTAGCCGATATGACAACAGCCATGCCGATACCTTGGCTAACCTGGCTAGTGCAATGAAATCAAAGAAGGCAAGGACAATAATGGTTGACTATTTGTCAGGCCCAAGTGTGAAACCACTGAACACAGAGTATGAAGCAATGCGTGTGGAGATGGGACCAAGTTGGATAGATGCAATAGTAGTATTCCTTACAGATGGAAAACTACCAAATGATCACAAAGAAACACACAAGACCAGACTGAAGCCGGCGAGGTTCAGTCTGACAGCAGAAGGTCTTTTACTGGTCCCCTTTTAAGATGCGTGCATCCTTTACAAGTTGAAGACTTCTTGTATGAAATACACGAAGGGGTATGTGAAAGCCACTTTGGGGGCAGGTCACTTGCTCATAGGACCATTACTCAAGTGTACTGGTGGCCTTATATGCAAAAAGATGTTGAAGCTTATGTCAGAAAGTGTGAGAAGTGTCAGAGGTTTGCACCTTTGATACATCAACCAGCAGCAGATTTAAATCCAATGTCCAGTCCTTGACCATTTGCCCAGTGGGGCATGGATCTTATTGGACAACTACCTCAAGCGACTGGACAAAGGAAGTTCCTGCTAGTAGCAATTGACTATTTCACAAAGTGAGTAGAAGCAAAACCTCCTGCAAAGATTCGGGACATTGATGTAAAGAACTTCATATGGAAGAACATCATCACCAGGTTCGGGATCCCAAGGGCAATAATAGTAGACAATGGCACACAGTTTGACAGTAAGCTAATCAAGAGCTTCTGTGCAAAGTACAAAATCAAGAACTACTACTCCACTCCAAGCTTTCTCCAAAGCAATGGTCAGGTAGAAGCGTCCAAGAAAACTATCTTGGATGGGATCAAGAAAAGGCTGGAAGCGGCAAATGGAAAGTGGGTAGATGAGTTGCCCAATGTACTCTAGGCATATCAGACTACGCCGAGAAGATCAACTGGGGAATCTCCATTTGCCATGGCCTATGACACTGAAACAGTTATTCCACTAGAAGTCGGCATCCCAGAATCAAAACCCAGGGAGTAGAGAATGGGACTAATGAGGCATTCCTGGCCTGAAATCTAGACCTGTTGGAAGATAGAAGGGAGAGAGCAGCAATTCGGCTGGGGGCATACCAACAACAACTTGCTAGGGCTTACAACAAGAAGGTTAACCCAAGAGAATTCAAAGTTGGGGACCTTGTGTTGAGGAAAGTGGTTGGCAACAAGAAGGATCCCAAAGAGGGCAAACTAGGCCCAAATTGGGAAGGACCTTATAGAATTATCTCGGTCGCCGGGAATAGTGCATATCGGCTTGAGGACAGTGATGGCAAAGAGTTGCCAAGACCTTAGAACACTTGCAAATTGAAGTTTTTCTATCATTAGATATTTTGTTTTTTAAAGTTTATGTTATTAGCCGAAATAAAAATAAAATTTTAGTTTGATTTTTAGTTTCAAACTTTTGTAATACGACTAACCAGTCCTTTGGCAATGTTTCTAAATGAAACATGATGAATAACTTAGACTTATAATATGGCAGAGTTTAATTATACTTGCATCTAAAAGAGTTGAACTAAATTGGCGATGTTTCTAAGTGAAACATGACGAATAACTTAGACTTATTATATGACAGAGTTGAATTATACTTGCATATAATAGAGTTGAACTAAGTTGGCGATATTTCTAAGTGAAACATGACGAATAACTTAGACTTATTATATGGTAGGGTTGAATTATACTTTCATATAGCAGAGTTGAACTAAGTTGGATTAACCTATACTTGCCATGTTGGCATAATCAAACTCAGATTGGAACTAAGTGCATTTCAGTAAGAATAATAGAGAAACCAAGGTTGAGAACCTCGGCTAGTTTTTGTTTGAATCTAACTTTGGCAACACGATCATAGACACATGTTTAATGTGAACATAAGTGAAACTTAAGTTCACGTTAGGGGGCAGAGAGCTGGAGAATGATGAACAAAGTTAAAGTGCTTGGGAGTTGGAATTTTATAGAAAAATTTACAACCTAGAGTTGGCTTAACACTTGTTTAAATTTTCAGAAAAATTTACAAGTTGTTTAAGCCAAGGTAACATTGCAAAAAGTACATACGTACTTGCCGAGATGACGAAGTTGCCCGACTTGGGGAGTATAGAAGATAGAAGTCTTGATAAGTAAGAGTGAAGTGGCAAGTGAAAATATTTTTACAATGTTTTCAAGTGTTAAGCCAAGGTTGAGATAAACAATTAAGAGATTATGTCTGAGGTATTGTGCTCTGAAGAGGTTATACATATAAAGGTATACGTTGAAGACATGCAAAATTATTCTAAGTATGGAATGGTAAATATACATAAAGGAAAAGAAGGCATACATTCAACATTAGAAGAAAATATAAGACTTGCATTTAGAAAAGAAACTTGTTCAGATACAAAAGGGGCACATCGGCCAAATATAAAGCTAACATTGTTCAAACAAAATATTACAGCTGTCCAAAAGTAAGAAGGAAAAGTACAAAAAGAAGGAAAAACCAAAATTCATGCATTTTCCACATTTTGCCCTGCCTTGGCAATTGGCGTTGTGTCAGCCTCGGCAGACAGCTGGGCAGATTTTTCAATTTAGAACTCGGCGTCTGTAGACACCCCATTTTTGACCGCCCTTAAGACTTGGGCGCTACTGATGTTTTACTAGGTGGTGAAAGTTATGCAAGGCAAATGTTCAGTTTCTTCGGTAAGGAGAGAGACAAATCCCGACTTCACATCCCCTTTTGGACCAAAACTATGTTGAATGGTTTTTAGGCCTTAAAACCCTCTCTTTCAAAATATTTTTGAAAAGAAGTTTCTACGATGCTCCGACGCTCGCATTTTGTTAAATGTTGCACTTTTCGGTAAATCGAGGAAGGACAAAGTAGGAATGAATGATGGAGAGATGAACTCTTGTGAAAAATCTTTCAAAAAACCTTGTTTAGGGGTTTGAATTTGAAGAGAAGAGGAGAGAAGAGAAGAAAACAAGTGGGAGAAGCAGTTGGGCATGAATTCCGGCAGGATCAAAACTAAGCAGTATTTACTCAAATGAGCATAACTTTTTTCACACTTGGAATTTTGAAGTGAGGCTTCCACCATTGGAAAGAAGACTTCAAGGGTTACAATTTAGGACAAGAATGACCTAAACAGGAGTCCAGATAAAGGAGATATGCCTGGTTGAAGTCGGGCCCAAAAAGCAGATTTTTCTGTCCAACCAGAGGTGGAAGTTTATGACCATGAATGGGATTTTTGGGCCATGTGCCGGCCATGAATGGCCCATGCCGGCCCCCTTCCGGCCAAGGGAGTGTGCTTCCGGCCAACGATGGTCAAGTGCCGGCCAACAGTGGTACAGTGCCGGTCACAGATGGAACAGTGCAGTTTTCTGCAAATATTTTGCTTCCAGCTGGCACGGCTGTCCCTTTTGGAGATATTTCGACCAAAGCTTGATATTTTGCTATATATGAGAGCCTTCTCTATGATATTGAAGGGTGAGAACATGTTAGAACAATTTGACAAAAAAGGTTTGAGAGCCTCTCTCTCTAAATCCTCTCTCTAGCTTTCACTCTCTCTAAAGATTTTGTGCTTGAAGGCTTGCATACAACCATCTTCAACCTATCAACCCTTAAGAAGACTTGATAACCATTGGGCTGAGGTCCCTTGGAACTTTTTTTGGGCTGCTAAAGGTGGTTTTGGTTCAAGAAAAGTGGCTGTTTGTTGGCTATTTACTGCTGTGCTTCAAGGGTGAGCTTCTCCCTCTTTTAAGCTTATTTTTGTACACAATCTTGGCCACCTTTTCATGCTGATTTTGGCCTAGTTTTCAACTACAAAAACCTTTGTTTTCAAGGCTTAAAAATGGTAGTTTAAAGTGTTTTTGGAGTTAGGGGTGTTTCACCCTCTTTGGTGGCTTATTTGCTAAGCTTCTTGCCTTCCTTTAAAGCTTTTGAAACCATCTTGTTTTGGCCTTTTAACCACTGAATTCTAGAGGAATTTCAGTGGTAGAAAACTTGTTTTGAGGCCTTAAATAGGAGAGGGTGGTCCCCCCTCCTCTTGTCTTGTTTGCTTGTGTTGTTGGCTCACCAAATGAGCATGCATTTCTCCTTCTTTTAGGCTGAGTGTGAGCATGTTTTTGTGACTTTTTGGACCTTCCATAACTCTGTTTTTGGTTGATTTGGTCACCTCTTGCATGCTTCTTGTACTTGTAGTGTAATCCTACTTGTAGCCTTACAAAGTAGCATGTTTTTGTGCTTTGAATTTGCTTAGTTCAAGTATGTTTTTAGTCATTATTTGCCATGTCATAACTCTTTTTTGGGTTGGTTTGGTTACCTCTTGCATGCTCCTTGCACTGTAGTGCAATTTTGTTCACTAGCCTAGTGTATTTGGTGTTTTATCCTATTGATCTAGCATGTGTATGCTCCACTCCAGCACATTTTTGGCTATGTTTTAGTATGCTTTAGGTCTGATTTGAGTGGTTTTGGTCATGCATGCTTGGCTTTGCATAGCTATGGTGCATTTGGCTTTGCTAGCCTTGCACTTTGAGACCTCTAGCATGTCATATTTGACCTTTTTGCATGGCATAGCATCATTTGGCATGTTTTTTCAGACCATATACCTCTGCCATATTCTTGCATTTATCACCCTTTCATTGTGTTTGAGGGTTGAGCCTTATGCTTCACTTGTGAGCTAATATGTATGCATGTTTCTCTAAGCTTTTGGGCTTCCATCTCAACATGTTTTGGTCTTTGTTTTGGACTAATTGAACTCTGTCCAAAGCTGGTTTAGTCATTTGTGCCATGTATTGCATGCCTCTTGTGTGATGCTCTTTGCTTGCTTTAGTGCTCTTGGCTCCATAACATGTCTTGCATGCTTGGCTTGCATGGTTTAGTGTCTTTAACATGCTAAGATAAACATGTGTTGTGTTGCATTTCATCATGTTCAACCGGATGTTATGTTGAACACAAGGTGGATTGGCCCACTTCATACTCGGAGTGATGAAAGTGAGCCAATCCCCTTTGTCTCCATTGCCTTTGATCACTCATGATAAGGCTGTGGTCTAAGTGTTTTGCTCGTTTTGTTTGTTGTGCATTCATTGAAATTGTGCAAGTTGGATCTTTGGCCATCATACATTGCGATGCTTGATTGATAGTCTTGGATCCAATGATGCCTCTCCATTGATGTTTTTCATAGTGATATGGGGTGGCATAGCACACACATGCCCTAGGGAGACTCTTTGTTTCCTCTGTTTTTGTGCTCTGTTGCAGAATGGTGTCACAGCACACCAGTGGCCGGCAGTGCCACATTGATGGCCGGCACCCTTCCTTTGTTGGCCAGCAGTGCCCACTCTTGGCCGGCAGGTGGCCGGCAGCCACCTATCATGGTCGGCAGGCCATTGGTGCACTCCCCATCACTGTTTCGGTAAGTTTCAGCAACAAGAACTGGAAGACACCCTGCAAACAGAGCCTCTAAAGAGCATCTGGAGAGCTTTTCGGGACGAGGAACCGAGTGCATGCATGTTCATTTTCCAAACAGAGCTGTGGCAGCATATTCTAAGGCTTTATTTGTTAAGTTTAATTGGCTTTGTAACTTAATTGATTTGTTTAATTAGTTAAAGTTTTGTAATAATTAATTATCTTAGCATAGTCAATTAGTTGGTTTGCAATAATTAGTTTAATTAGCATAGCTAATTAGCTTATTATTCGGACCCTCCGTCGAGAGGGCAAATGTTGTAATAAGTGTGCGTGTGTGTGTGAATGTCTTCCAACCCCACGTCTTTCTCCCTTTTACTTAACTGCTTTCGATGGTTAGGTTTAGGGCATATTTCAATTAGCATACCTTATGCTTGCATGTGTGTATCATTCATTTGTCTTGCATGCACCGGGCTCAGCACATCATTCAAACTGCATCGTATTTCAATACATTTACTTGGATACATGTTTAACAGCATGTTCTCGAGTGTTGCATTTATATGCCATCTTAGAATAGCCGAGCCTACTTAGTTGCATTTTGCATGTGTTGCATTAGGCATCTTAACATAGCTAGGATCATGCATGATTATTAATTAGCTTCTGTTTTGGCTCGGAGTACACTGTTTAACAGCATGTTCTCGAGTGTTGCATTTATATGCCATCTTAGAATAGCCGAGCCTACTTAGTTGCATTTTGCATGTGTTGCATTAGGCATCTTGACATAGCTAGGATCATGCATGATTATTAATTAGCTTCTGTTTTGGCTCGGAGTACACTGTGAGTGTTTACGCTTTTGCATCCTTGCATGTGTATGAGTGTTGCCATGATAGCATGCTTGCCATGAGGCTATTTTCTTAAGTGTTTAACTGCATGAATGCCTGTGGATGAAGGCTTGATTGCCTAAATTGGAACCACTCGATGATTGTGAGTTTTAAGCCCACTTGAAATGGCAAAATCATATTTTTCTAAGCCCACTTGAGGGTGGCAAATCCGTGCTTTAGCCTACTTGCGAGTAGCACTTTCAAACCACTTTAAAAAATAAACATGAGTTATTTTGTTCCAATTTTCGTGATTGAGTCTATACTTGTATGCTGTGCACATCACATAGTAAGCTAGCTAATAATCAGAATAAGAACGCATGTGTTTATAAAAACAACATATCATGTTTAGTAGAGGCCGATCCTTTGATCGGGTGAGCGGGGGGTGCTCATTTCAGGACCTTCCCCTCTCGTACCCAAGTTTTCGAGCCGAGAAAACTTTGGTGATGACGGACACGTGGCCTTAGGCACGAGTTAGGGTTTCCTAAATTTTTCAAAACAAAATATTTAGGTGGCTACTCTGAAATCTAGCAAAGTAGTCCATGTTTGGCACTTTTTGTTAAAATCGATCTTCCAAAACGATTTTCCAGATTTAGACTCTTTGGTGATTTATCAGTCTTACATTGCACTTTGTGAGATTAGATTTAGAACCATGACAGGAGTCTGAACTATAGTAGCTAGAACCCAATTCGTGCCCTCAAGCGCGGAGTGAGTTTGGGCCGTCTACAATGTCAATCTCACGTAGTGTGTCATCTACGGTCTTGTTGGCAGTCTCGACCTCGGCTTCAAAAGTGGTCTTTTGAACCTCATCCTCCTTATCCTGAGTCAAGTCTAGGACTTGCTTACTCAGAGTTGAGGACTTGGCCCTAGCAGCTTCAGCCTTCTCAGACTTGTCGACCTCCGCATCCTCCTCGAACTCAGCCTCGTCCTCGGATTGGCTTGGAGTAGGAGGAAGTGGTAAAACACGTCGACGGGCGTCATACAGTGGTGAATCCTCGTGGACAGCCAACTCCTTCAAGGCAGCCATCCAGCCAAGGGTGTAACCTTTGTTGCATGCCTATTTAACTTGCCTTTTGTAATCATCGCAAACATCGGCTGCCCTCACGGCTTAGGCCTTTTCATCGGTCGCCTTTAATTCAGCCTCCTTTGTAGCTAGGGCTGTTTGAAGCTCGGTTTGGGCCTGAACCTCTTTTTTCTTGGTTTCCTTGGCCTCGGATTGAGCCACCTCGGCAACATTTTCTGCAATCTCAGCGTGGTCCTCTACATTCTTCAAGGCCATTTCGTTAGCCTTAGCTTGGTCAAGAAGACCTCGGATGCGAGCCTCGGCTTTATTGAGTGAGATGAGAAGCTTGGCTGTCTCCTTGGTCTTTTTGGTCAGCTCTTTCTTAAAATCATTGGCCTTGATTGCCAGGGAGTGACCCTGCTAGATAGCTTGCAAGATTGCACAGGAAGTTAGTAAAGTATGAAAACCAAAGCTAAAAGTTAAATAAGAAATTACAAGACTTACCAAGACGCAATGTTGCATCATCATTGCATAGTTCTCGTACTCTGAGAGCTCGACCATCCTGTTGATGTTGGCTGGGAGTAGAACATCGATGGATATGGCGGCACCGACCTCTAGGAAATCAAGAGCACTATCCCCAGCAAGAAGTGGTCGGTCTCCGACCATAATGGGTAGATTCCAAGGAGCATCAGCACAAAACCCAGAAGGCTCAAAAGAACCAGTGGACCTCGGCCTCTTTGGTTGGGGCTGGTCTGACGCCTTGGCTTCAACTGGCCTTTTCTCGGCCGACTTCTCTGCTTCGGCCAATTTTGAAAAGGCATTGTATCATCTAATTCCACCTCAGTGGCACTGGGCTTGGCCTTGGCCCTTTTAACCCTCTTTGCCTTGGGTTTTAGCTGTGCTTGGGAAGGGCTTCAGGAGTGGACTGACACCACCCCAGGGATGTCGGCTAAAAGGTCGTCTGGAATGATCTTCGCACGGCCCATCGCTTCGGCGGGTGGCAGCAACAGTAACCTTGGTCCCGAAGCGGAATGCTGGCAGTGCAATTGGTGGGTTTGTTGGATCGTAAGCCGACGCATCAGAGGATTGGCATTTTCAACTACGAGTTTTACCTGCAAGAACAAGGATGGGAACTTAGCGACGACATTGACGTTGGGAGGAGGAATCAATTGTGGAGCAAATATTGATGGTTGCTCCATATGACTAGAGGTTGCCTTGATAATGATTCAGCTTGCGGAGTCGTAGCAGAAGGGGGAGACTTATTTTTCTTGGGACGTCGGGTAGCGCCGATTTGTAGGTTGGAATGTAGTTGAGCAGCAGAGGGGCTTTCCGCCGGTCAACTGGCAAGCCCAGCAGCTTCTTGAAGTCCTTGCTGGGGTAGAAGGTTTTGCGGAAGTCTTTTGGTGGCTGAAGAAGAACTACAAGTAAAAAACAAACATTAGAACATATAGAGGAATAAAGTAATAAAGACTTAAGAACATGTAAAGTGACACTTGGTTCTTATCATTACCCTCTTTGAACACTATTCATCTTAAAGGATAGAGGTGGAGGTCGTCATCAGGTGGGAACTCCCAGTTGCCCGAGACGATGAAATAATCATCTTCGACACCTTTGTTAGAGTCTGGGAGGTCGACTGTGACAACCCTATCCCTTATTATGCTAATTGGTCCTTATTATGAATATGATTATGTGTTTGATATCATTTTGTGTGCCATTATGTGAAAATATGTGGTTTTGAATTTCTATCTGTTCACCGTAGGAATATCTGTTTGATTATCTGCTTTGGAATTTAAATTGAGGGCCTTATCGGCCACAGAACCTGAAATTGATTACGCCATTGTGATTGGCATAATTTTTAGAGCCTTCGGTGAAATTTAATTGAAAATTGATTCGGATCAAATTAATTAGATTAAATTCATGGCATAGTGCCTAATTATTTAATTATTAAGAATTGTGATTAAAGGAGCCTATTTAAATAAGGCACTACACACTCAAGTCCTCTCTTTATCTTTATTTTGACTAAAATTGTTCTCTAAAGAGAGAGGGGAGCCGAACCTAGAGAGAGAAGGAGCTCAACATAGAGATTTTGCTAGGAAACTTGGTGATCTTGGAGCTATACTCAAGAATCAACCATAATTTGTGAGAATTAAAGCTCCTAGGTGCGTAACCAATCCTTGATTCATGAGTTTTTGTTTGTAATTTGTAAATTCAGAGTTGAATGATGATAAAGAGCATGAAAATGGGTTGGTCTTGTCGAATTTGAGGCCAATTGATGCATGCATGAAAGAAATTGTTTGGAAATTGCATGTTTGAGCACAAATGTATGATCCATGTGAGTTTTTAGTTGAAAATCATGTTCTTGACCATCTCTTCATCACATAAGTTGAGAATGAGGGTTATACATCACATGCATGTACAAATTACAAGAATAGGAGCTTTGAATGCATGAATTTGTATGTTGGAAATGAGTTTGGTGTCAAATTGGGACATGCATGTGATTAAATTGTGAAATTGAGTTTCGTTGTGTTGTAATTTGGTGTTGGTACCTTATTAGTATATGTTTATGTGAAGTTTGAGCCAAAAACATGCATCTAGAACCTTTGAATGTCGAATTGAAGCTCAAGAACATGTTCTGGAAACCCAGAAAATTCGATGTCCACTCGAGCGGAAGAACCGCTGCTCGAGCGTGAATTTCGTGCTCCCAGTATTTTTGCAGACATGGATGCCCGCTCGAGCGGGGAAGTTTGCGCTCGAGCGGGGAGCTATGTAGATAGATCTTCAGCTTGAGTGCCAAACATCACGCTCGAGCGTAATTTTGATGCATCCAGCACTTTTGTAGACCTCATGGGTCCGCTCGAGCAGGGAAGTCCACGCTCGAGCAGGGACCCTGTTTTTTGAAATTTTGAAAAGGAATTTTGAGTTTCATTTTTCGTTCTCTTTCACTTCTAAGTATTCTTAGGCATGCATTGAGCATTGTAATTGAGTTAAAGAGATAAGAATGAAGCCTAAAGAGGGAAACGTGAATTTAGAACGGATTAAACTGTTTGTGACCCTTTTGTGTTCATGGAATGTGTAGGGTCGAGCTCCAGGGCAAACCAACCAACCGATCACCGTGAGTAATATCTTAACAAAGATATCTAAAATATGTTGTTGTCCAAATTACTTACTTCTATGTAAGTTGTATAAGTTCATTGATTAGATTGGTGGGCAATGTTTGCAATGCTGAATGAATGGGCCAGAGGCCATTTTGACAAGAATGAATGAATGGGCCAGAGGCCGTTTTGACATGAATGAATGGGCCAGAGGCCGTTTGACATGAATGAATGGGCCAGAGGCCATTTTTGACACGAATGAATGAATGGGCCAGAGGCCGTTTCGACATGAAAGTTTGAATGGGACAAAGGACAGTTTGATATGGAAAGATAAATGGGCCAAAGGCCAGTATGTTTGGAACCACAGTCACTTGACTTAAATTGTGTATATATATGTTAAATAGAAACATGAATTGGGCCCAAGGCCGTTTGAAGCATGTTGTTCTACATACCGTTTGTATAACTCCTTTATTTGATATTATTCACTAGGCTTTCGCTCACGCTTATTCATGTGTTTGTAGGTGAGCCAAGAGAAGTCCAAACCTAGCCCCAGTGAAGTCTGTGAGGAACAACAAAGGTTTTGAAGAGTCAACCCTTGCGTCTCACGCACGAGACCCGTTTTCACCTTTTTGTCATTATGTTTTATTTTGTCATGTGGGCGAAGTCTATGAACATGTTGTATATAGTTTTCTTAGGTTGACTTAGACTTATCTGATCCTGTATGTACAGAACCTTGTGTAGTACATATTTTGTTGTGAGTTATTAATATGCACATGTATGGTTTGTTATGATGTGCCATGTAAGCATAGCTATATGGACAAAGTTTTAGATTGCTTCTGTTTGGCCCTCATTAACTCTGTTAAAATACGTTTGGTTTGGTTTGAGGCCGTAGCTAATCTTTTGATTACTGGCCGGTTATGTCCTTAACCCACGAGGGCAAGTTTAGGTCATGACATCGGCCATGAGTTGATACTCAGTGGATCTCGGCTTGAGGTAATAGATGTAGCCTTTTTCTGATTTCAGGCCACACATGGTGTAACAGTACTGGATGTCGGTCGGTGTTATTTTAGCGTTCTCTCGACTAACTCTGTAAGAGTTAATGGCCAGCTGCATTGGGTTAAGTTTGTAATAATGAAGGACTTGGCGGAAAAGGATGTTGAAAGGGAACCTAAGTTCACACTCTATGAAAGCCACTACGGGGAAAGGCATAGAGTCTCCATCATGCGTGATTGAGTCCTCTTTCTCTGCCAGCCTAAGGTGAACATCGGTTGGGATGGAGAATTCTGTCCTAAAGTACTCTAGTTTGGCCGGCGTGTTTACCTTCCACTTGAACATTCCCATGACGTCGGCTAAGGGGAAGGTGTAGGATATCAGAAGGAAAGTGGTTTGTGTGGGTTTAAAGGACCTTGGCTGAATCCTAGAGAGCACTGGAGTAAAGGTTTCTGAGGATCTAAGGGATTTTTGGTTCGGTTTTCCTAAGGAACAAAGTTCTAAAGCAAATCCCAAGCCTAGGTCTACAAAAACAAGAATTGAAGGGAAGAATCTGGAAAATGCAACAAGCAAACAGGAAAAAGAGCATGATTCAGACTAAAAAAAGCAACAGAAATTCAAAAGCACAGATTAAAAACCAAGAACAGTGACAAATTGCTAAAGTATCCAGCGTGTGAGTGTAGACACCCCATTTTTGACCGTCCTCAAGACCTGGACGTCACCACTTGAACACTCGATGATTATCCATGTTCGTGTTCGTTTGGAGTTCCCGGAGTTCTCGGCTATGTGCCTTGCCTCAGAACCTCCGAACTTGATCGTTTTGTGTTTGGTTTTGCACCAAACACTTGTGTTTTGCCTTGGAGGGGCAGGGAATGCCTTGTGAGGCGTCCCCACACACCACCGGCAGTGGCTAGAGGCCACCGGCTGGCTGGTGTTGCCATCGGCACTATATTGTGCCGGTCGGCAGTCAATTTTGTCAAAATGACAATTTTGCCCTGCCGACTACTGTGCAGTTGCTTTTTTAGATATTTTTAAGCAGCTGTATCGCACTTGCTTCCCCTCCATACACGTGTATGGAGGGATGAGCCTCTTGTTTGCTTAGTTGCTAAGCTTACAAGATTGCCTCCTCTATAAGAGGAGGCCTTGTCTTCTTGGTTGAGGGGTTGGCCATTTGAGAGATTAAAAACCAGAGCTCATATATCTCTCTCTTTATATTTTCCATCTCTCTCATCCTTGTGTGTGTGTTTTAGATCCAAATAGTGTGTTTTACCTTACTTTTACACCATTACACACACTATTACACCTAGCTCCGAGATTGAGGGACTTGGAGGGTTGTTTGTTGTGATTTTGGACTGATTTTGATCACTAGAGAGTGGCTGGGCCACCTGTTCTTCAAGGGATCTTCAAGGGTAAACTCTTTACTTTAGTTTCCCCATTCTTGCAACTAGTTTCTACCCCTCTTGCTTTGTGTTTTGAGCTTTGTCTATAACTGAAAAAACTCTTGTTTTTACTTGCTCTTGAACCTTCATTAAGGTCATTTTGTGGTTTGAGTAAAGGCTCACTCTTTTGGGCTTTGTTTGGCCATTTTGGTGTCTTTTTGGTAAGGCTTTGTTTACTTGGTGTTTTTGGTCTTCTCATCACTGAAAACCAGTGGGTTTTCAGTGGTGAGAAGGTGTCTTGAAGTCTCATATAGGGGAGGGACACCCCTCTCCCCTTTGTCCCTTGCTTGCCTTTGTTTTGGCCTAAAAAAATAGCATGTGTGCATGGTTGGTTTTGGCTTCATTTCAGAGCATATTTGTGGTTAATATGATATGTTATGCCTCTGTTTTAGGTTGGATTTATGGCCCTTAACATGCCTCTCATACTTGCTTTGTAATGCTTTACTTTGCTTGGAAGTGTGCCATGCCATTAGCCTACCATATCCGCATGATTTAGCCTTGTATGTTATAGCATTTGATCTTGATTTGCCATGAAAAGGGGCTGTTAGCCACTGTTTTTGCCATGTTTGGCATGTTTGGTATTGTTGTCTTGCTTGTTGGCTTGTAAGCTTTGGGTGTGTGAGTCCTTAGCATGATTAGTCTACCTTAATCTTATGATTTGGCATCATTTTGGATCACATTTCAGTCCCTAATCCATGCCCTCATGCTTGCATTCATTTCCTCGTTCATGCTTTGAAGGTGTGCCTTTCTATGCTTAAGAATAGGCTTAATGCATGCTTGTTTTGTTTGGGGCATTTTGGGGCTGCCATATAAGGGGATTTGGGTGTATTTTTGCATGCTAAGAAACTGTTTTTGGTTGTCCAACATGTGCCATGAGTGGTCATGTTAATGGTAGGTAGACGCTCTCTTTGGTGCCCTTGGTTTTGGACCTATTTGCTTGCATGCTTGTATAGCATTTTGCTCATGTTTTGGGGCACTTTTTGCCACTATTTTGGGGAGGTTTGAGGTCTCCCCCATGGTGGTTAAGGTCACCATTGTATGCTTATTATATGCTTGTTGCATGCTTGGTTCATTAAGTGTTGTAGTAGGTTGGTCCCATTGCTTGGATTGTCCCTATAACTTGCATTACATTTGCATCTTGCATGCATGAGTTTCATACCTTTGTCATGATAGGTTGCACTGCATTGGGTATGCCTTGCATCTTAGACCCATGTTGCATCATTTGAGCCATGTTACATGACATGCATTTCATTACTTAGTTGGGGTGTCAAACCAAGTATGGGAAATGAGGGGTGTTTGTACCTCTAGTGACAAAACACACCTCAATTCCCATGTCACTAAGGCCCTTGATCTTGGCATGATAGGGACTTAGTTACCATTGTTGTGTTGCATGCATAATACCATTAAAATGCAACCTTGGTTCCTTAGGCCGTCATGCATCAACATGCATGATTGATGGCCCAAGAACCAAGGGCCATGTCTCCTTGAGTCCCCAAACATGATAGGAGGCAGTGGCCGTGCATACATATGCCTAAAAACCCATGCCATGTATTGCTGGTCTGCTGCTGCTGTCAAACTGTCCCCTGCAGGAACTTTCTGCCGACCGGCAGTATAATGTGCCGACCGGCACTATATTTTCAGCCGATAGCCTCCAGAGCAGCCGGTGGTCAATTTAAGCAGCCGGTGGTCGTTTCCTCTAGCCGGTGGTGTACTGCAATTCATTTGGAAGATGTCCTGAGATTTTGGTAATTTTTGGAGAGACAGGGCAGAAAAGATAGAAGCAACAGTGGCATGGCATGGGTTTTCCGGGCGAGTCGGATTCGAGCATACATCATTCGCGTATCCCGAGGCGGGGCTGCGGCCTTTTCTATTTTGCATTGATTTGTTAAATAATTAGAAATTTTGTAATAATTAATTTATTTACTATTTGGGACTGTATATTCTTTTGGTCCCTCCGTGTGAGGGCATAATTGTAATAAGTGTGGGTGAGTGTGTGTATGTCTTCCAACCCCCATTTCTTTCTTCCCTTTTATTTACCTGCTTATGATGGTAGATTAGGGCATATTTAAAATTAGCATACCTTATGCAATGCATGCGTGCATCCATGCATTTGTTGACATACATCAGGCTTGGCACATCATACAAACTGCATCGTACTTTCAATTCCCAAATTGAATACGTGATAGTTGTAGCATTTCACATGCCATGTCTAGGATAGCCGAGCCTGCCTAGATTACATCTTTGCATGTGTTGCATTAGACATTTCAGTATGCTTAGGTCCATGCATGGATTTCTAATAAGCTTCTGTTTTGGCTTGGAGTACTAGGTGAGTTTTTATGCTTTAGCATCCTCGCATGCGTGTGAGTGTTGCCATAATAGCGTGACTACCATGAGGCTAAGTGCTTATGTGATATAACTGCTTGAATGTCTGTGGATGGAGGTTGAATTACCTAAATTGGGACAATGCATTAAAAACCGTGAGTTTTTAAGCCCACTAGTTAGTGGCAAAATCATCTTTTCTAAAGCCCACTTAAGGGTGGCAAAACCTGTATTTTAGCCTACTTGCGAGTAGCATACCGTTTTCAAAACAAACATGTAGTGTTTTGTTCCAACTTAGGCGATTTGGTCTATACTTGTTTGCTATGCGCATGACATAGTAATTCTTGGCTAATAATTGGAATAAGAGCATGTAATGTTTTCAAAATCGGATATCACGGTTAGTAGAGGCCGGTCTTCGGACCGGGCGAAAGGGGGGTGCTCATAGCTGACCTTCCCCGATCGTACCCAAGCTCCCGAGCCAAGACCACTTTGGTGATGACGGACACGTGGCCTTCGGCACCGAGTCAGGGTTTCCTAAATTTCCCATTTTAAAATATTTAGGTGGCGACTCTGTAATCTGGCAAAGCAGTCCATGTTTGGCACTTCTTTTCTAAAAAATCTGTTTTCTCAAAACGATTTGCCAGAGTTGGACTCTTTGGTTCAGATTTAGAACCGCAACCAACAAAAAGAGAGTCCGAACTGTAGCGAGGTCCCACGCGGGCGTTGTTACAGTGAGCAATATGAATGTGTCTATATAAACACAGAAACAAATTGCACAACATAAAGTCGTAAACAAGCATGCCTGACACCCAAAATGATGAAATTCGAAGAACAAGATAGATTCAAAATCAAGGGGTGATAGCTAAAGTATGAAGATACAAATGGAGTACAACTACAAATGCATTCCAAGGAGCATGGGGAAAATATAGATACATTAAATAAATAATACAGAACTGGGAATAAAAATAAGAAGTTGAGGACTTACCAAGTAGCGTTGACGGAAAGGACGCCGGAATGAAGATCGCCGGAGTCAGACAGCGTGAGTAGTCAGAGCCAGATGACGAAATGCTCACCGAAGGAGATGATTGGAGCAAGTTGTAGAAGCTTCAGAGCATGAAAATGGAGGATTTGGAAGAGAAGCGTTAGAGAGAGAAATTTTGATTGGAAAACGAAGGATGCAAAAGTGAAGAGACGAAAAGAGAAAGTGTTTTTGTTAAAACATGAAAAGGTAGCAAAATCACAATGAATATGCCTTGGACGACGTGCATGTCAGGCGGCGACACAGAAGTAACGCGACCTGATGGCGCGTGTTAGGTATGGATCAATGAGAAAAAGACGCGTGGCGAAAACGATTGAGAAACCATGCGTAACAGCTCATGGGCAGGTAGAACTCTTGGAGTTCTTGATTTAATAAAGCAAGAACCTCGGCTATAGGGACGATCTCGGTTAAGGAACTTGAAAAACTTGGTTCTTGGTTCTTAGGCATTGATAAAGTAGATTGTAGGCTTGGTCATATGGAGCCGACGTGTGATAACCTCGGTAATGAAGGATAGAGCAAGTCTTAGCCGACGTGCTATGTGGACAAACGATGTAGGTTCCATCACCTGAGGATGCCAAGGTAATAGAACCTAGGGGGTAGTTGTGGGGGCATATTTTTGTGAATGACAACACGTGGCCAAGGTGGCACCGAAGTGCCAGCCAAGGTGCCATGTGTCCTGGTCATGACACTGAGGTGATCTCGGCTAGGCCGAGGTTATTTGCGGAGATATCAGAATCCGAGATGAACGGATAAGGGATAAGAGTCCTAGAACGGGGGAGGATCTCAGTCTGGATAAAGATAAAGCTCTTAGAGAGTTTATCTTTATTTATTTAAGAGTCCAGGATGAGCATTGAGTCAGAGTCCAAGAGAAGCTAGGTTTTTACAGGGATCAGGTTAGTGCTGGCTATAAAAGTAAAGCACCCTCATGGGTCTAAGGTACTTTTTTGGTATTCTGGCTAATGAGTTAAGTACTGTTTGCTATCTTTGAGAGATAACCGAGCACTGACTTAATCATCGGAGTGCCCCCGGGTGAACTAACCACCGCTGGAGTCTTATCTTTCTGTGACAGGTTGTTTGGGCGAGGTCTATTCTATCGGTGCTCTCTAGCTGGGTACCTGTTTGGCAGTGTGGTCAGAAAGCAGCACATACAATATTTTAAAAAAATCTTTAAGTTCTTTGAGGGGTTAGAAGTATTGGTTGAAGAAGAGATACCCAATCCGAGAAGGAAGAACCAAATAAAAGAAGAGAGAAAGTGATATAGAAAGTGTGCTAGGGGACTAAGGGTGCGTTTGTTTAGATGGATTGGATAAGTAATCTATTAGACTGTTAGTCTTAAGATACATTATCTTTGGACTATTTGATTGGACTGGATTTGTATTCTATATTTGTTTAGTTATGGGATTAGACGTCTGAATTGGACTATTTTTAGTGAATTCAATGTTTTGGTTGGACGGATTAGATAAGGATAAATGTTCAAAAGATTATTTTACCCTTGTAATTTATAATTTTTATTTAATTTATAATTCTAAATTTGTAATCTATAATTTATAATTTATAATTTAACAAAACTAAAATTTTTTAATTTATAAGGCCATAATTTTTAATTTATTATTTTTGATTAAATTAAATTTATAATTTATAATTTACATTTTTATTTAATATATAATTTTAAATTAACAACACTAAAAAAATAATTTTATTTAATATAAAAATTTAATTTTTTAACAACACTAAAAAATTTAATTTATAAGGCCATAATTTTTAATTAAATTAAATTTATAATTTATAATTTACATTTTTATTTAATATATAATTTTAAATTAACAATGATAAAAAAATAATTTTATTTAATATATAAATTTAATTTTTTAACAACACTAAAAAAATTATAAGGCCATAATGTTTAATTTATTATTTTTAATTAAATTTAATTTATATTTTTTATTTAATATATAATTTTAAATTAACAACACAAAAAAAAATAATTTATAAATGTTCAAAAGGCTATTTTACCCTTTTTTAATTGTTTATTAAGTAATAACATGAGAGTAAAATGGACATTTCACACATTAGTCTAATGGGATACCAATCCCATAGAAATAATGACACCCCTTCCCCTAGGATACAATAAGCCATCATATGAGGGACTATAAATCCAGAGCAAAAAAATTGAACAAAACAATAAACTATTAGTCCGGATGGACTAATAGTCCAATCCCATGGAATAATCTCTCAAAACAGACACACTCTAAAAGAATTGTAAATTAGTATTAATTAGGCTAAAACTTTTTTAATGTTAATAATAGTACTATTTAGTGTGTTTGGTTTTAATTTCTTGAAAATTAAATTTTTTATTTTTTCTATTTTTTTTGTTTTTAGTGAATAATTTTTAAATTTTAAGTATTTTATTACTTTTTTAGATGCATATATATTACTTAGATATATCTAAAAAGTAAAATATTTGAGAAAAAATATTTTAAAAAATTAATAATTACACAAAAATACAAAGAATAGACTGAATTTTCGTATTTTTTTGTATTTTTGATATTTGGTGAATTTTTAAAAAAAAAATTCATGAAAATTATACTTTTTAAGTATATTTATGTTAGCCGTGTCGAAAAATTAAAAAAATTGCTTAAAATATTAAAAAATTTCAGTCAAAATAAAAAAATAAGAAAACAAGAAAGTATAATTTTCTAAAAAGCATTTTCAAAAAACTGAAAACAAGCATCATGATTTTTTTTTTCTTTTTGTTAATTTTGTCATCCAAATAATGCTTAATATTCCTCTATTGCACTTTCTCAATTTACTTAAATTTTGTGTGTACAAATTATTAATTTAAGATTTCATTTGGGAAGAACTTTTTTAACTTTTTTTTTTTACTATGTTAGCTTAGCTAAAAAAGTTTCGTTTGAAATGAGCTTTTGGTTTTTTTTTTTTTGTAATTTTCTGACAAAAAAAGTGAAATAATTATAATTTAGATGTAATATGTTGTCTTATTAATTTTTTTATCATATTTTGTCTTTTACTAAATTAATCCCAAATATATTGCCAGATAGACTAACTTAGGGTTCATTTGGGATGTGAGTTGACCTTTTGAGTTTTTAACTATTTTAGCCTGTGGTGAAAAAACTTCGTTTGGGATAGGTTTTTTGGCTTTTTTGACTTTTGTGAGAAAAAAATAAAATGATTATGGTTTGAATGTGATGTTTTGTCGTATTGAGTTAAAAATTAATTTTGTCTTTTTATGATTAAAATAGTCAAAAAATAAAAAAAACCTGACATGCGAAATGAAGGCTTTGTTTATTACAATAAACGACAACAACAAATAAATTTTTTCATCTCCAATGTATATTTTGTATTAGACAATTTAGAATTTATGTATGGTGACGTTTTGAGTGTTGTGGAGGCGGATGGTCGCAAAGGTTATGTTCAGTTTTTTTTGTTTGTTTGTTTTAAATTGTTGTAAGATCTTCTTCTTTGTTTTTTGTAATTTTTTTTTTCATATTTTAGTCAATTTTTTTTGACCTTTTAAATATTCAAAATCTTGATGTATCTAAAACGTACGAAAGAAAATCCGAAAAAAAAAACATAGGTTTTTATTTGGGTTTTGTTTTGTTTTTAACAATCCTTTTCATATTTTAATCATTTTTTTACTTTTTAAAAATATCTTAATTAGGTGCATCTAAAAAGCTTAATTTGTTTTTACTACAAATATGAAAAAAAAAATTCATTAAAAATAAAATAAAATCTGTTTAAAAATAATTTTGGAAAAATTAAACCAAACATAGCACAAGTTTTAGGGAGCTGGTGTTTTTCAACTATTGGATAGGAGTGTATGACAATAAAGTTCAGGGTTATTCATTTTTTTATATTTTATAATTTATGTTTGATTTTAAAATTTCAAAAAAAAAAAAAAAGAAAAGAAGAACAAATAAATTAAATGGTAGAAGAGTAATTTTGTTGAAGATATTAATGTCGATGGCCTTTTGAACACTGATTGGGGTATATAGATGATGCAACCTGCAAACACTACAAGAATTTACACATTTGTCGACCAAAAAAATTTTGGTCACGAAAAAATGACATTTGCAGACCAAAATAAAATTTCGTAGCTTAAAATTGATAGTATTACCGACTAAAAATATTTTGTTGCAAATAAGTAATTTTTTGTGACCAAATTAAAATTTTTGTTGCCAAAAATATAGGTGGGAGAATGAAATTTGGGCAGGAGCAGTATGATCTTTTAGCGACTAATATAATTTGGTCGCAGATACCAAAACGACGTCGTTTTGGTATCTAAATGCACACTCAGCCATTAGCTGACCAACATGTTTGTAGGGGATAACTTTACTAATTCAAACACGCATAAAAATAAATGCGCGCCTTTTTCACACCTTAGTCGAATTCGATCACAGCTCAATCGCGCCAATCACCACACCTTACCATCAACCTTGTCGTCTGCCGTCCTCGCCTCTCCACCGTTTGCGCCGCCGTCCGTCTTCGCCATTTTTGATTCATCTAGGTATTTTTTTCAACTTATAATAGTCTCTCTCTGTTTATATCTTTGTGTCTCACTTTTTCTCTTTGATTTCTCATACTCGTCTTGTTCTACAATGTCTCACCCACCAGGGCTCTCACCATCGCGATTTTTTGGAGCATCTTCAACTCTCCCTAAAAAAAATTTCAGGTATAAATCCTCTGTATCACTCTCACTCACTCAGTCTTTGCATGTGTCTCCCTCACTGTCAATGTTTGTGTTGATGTTTGCTGCTGGTATATGTCGATAATAGGATTTCATTCTGTTATTTGTGAAGTCCCCCAATCTGTGATGTTCTTGTAGTGTTTTATTTCTCCTTTTTCTTTAAGTATCCTTTTTTATATCGGGAAATATACTTAATGAGAATCAAATTTTTTTTTTTTAAGCTTTTGTAAGTTATCTGTAATTGGATTTCCTAACTAGTTAGTTGGTTAATTGGATTTATTCCATTTTTTAAGTACCCTTAAATGAGCCACAAGCTCTACAAGGACTTACCCTATATACCATCCTTTACAAGTTGGAGTTGAATTTTTAAGAAGAGACTTAAAAATAAAAATAAAAATAGATGAAAAAAGAGAGTGAATCTATGTACACAGAAAAATTATGGGTTATATACAGGGTAGCACATCTAACATTAATCACAAGTAGTACTATACAACCACTAGACTAAAAGTCCTAATTATGTTATAGACCTTGCCCAAGTGGGATTTATGTGGGGTTAAGAAAAAAAAATAAAGTAGTCGAAATTTTAATCCGAGTTTATATGATAGGGGAGCATCTCTCCTATTTTTTATTTATTTTTTTTTTATTAGCAAAGAAAATCTTTATTGATGAAGAAAACATACATTACATATGAGTTTACATCAATAAGGATGAAAAGGAAAAAACAAAAAGGGGAACAAAGCATAATGTTGGTGAGAAACCAACTCTAGCTTAAGCCAACACTTAATGTCACCCAAAGACTAGTTTTACAATTGCTTAAACCCACAAGAGCACTTAAAATCCTTCACGCTTACCATACTATTGCCAACAGTAGAGTTTTACACAATCTTGTCCTATTCTCTTGTCTCAAATTCTATATCCTACAGCACGATAAATATTTTTAACATGATTGTGTAGTGGAGAGTTGATCTAGTATAAAGAGAAAGAAATGATTTGGACATAGGATTGCCATTTGTTTATTCAGCAAATCAAATGGAAAAAATTATTAGGTGTTATTTTATTCATTTATCAATTGATGCTTTTATGTTATCTTATGAAACACCAACCAAAAAAACTAATAAATCTTACTATTTAAACAAATAAATATTTAAAAAGAACCACCACATAAATTTGTTTAATAATTTTTCAGGACTTAAAAGGTGTTGACTTCTGTAGAGTTGATTAATTACTTTAGAGTTTAGGGCACCAAACCAAACAGAGATTTGGTCGCTTGTCCGTAAAGTGCACAATAGCAGACAGAGGTATGTGGAAAGATAAGTTATACTTTTGCCAACTAAATAAAGTAAAATAAAGTAGTCAGTGTATCACCTAGCACATTTGGCGACTAAATAATTAGTCGTTAAAAGTATTAATTTTGGTAACCAAAGTATTTGGTCGCGAATAGGTCTATTGCCGACTAAAGTTTTAGTTGCACAAACATTTCTTTTAGCGACAAACATGTTTGGTCGTAGAATGTGACAATTGGTGACTAATTATTTTGGTCGTGGAATGTGACAATTGGCGACCAAACTAAGAGGTCGTAGAATGTCACAATTGGCGACCAAAATTTTTGGTCGTGGAATGTCACAATTGACGACCAAAGTTTTTGGTCGTTGAATGTGATAATTGGCGACCAAACTTTTCGGTCGTGGAATGTGACAATTGGCGACTAACATGTTTGGTCGGGAATATGTCACTTTTCGCGACTAAAGTGTTTGAGCGACTAAATGGATTAGTTTCGGTAATGATATATTTAGTGACAAAAAATTTAGTTGGCAAATCCAACTTTTTCCCAACTAACAAAAGTTTTGGTCGCTAATTATTTTTGCCGACCCTCAATTGGCGACCAAAAAAATCGGTCACGAATAACTTTTGCCGACCAAATTTTTAGTCGGCAAAAGTATGATTTCTTGTAATGAAATGTTAAAGAGTGGTATTGATGTATTGAAACAACTTATCAATATCAAGGATTTTCGGCAAAATATTGCAAATGTCAAGCGTTATTTGTTTATTTTTGTCACATATCAAGAGGTGCTTGAGATTTTCATTTTTTTTTTTTTCAAAACTTTCATATTTGGATTTTGCACCTCCATTTCATTAATACTTAGGTCGTGTTTAGAGCATAGATTAAGAAATAAATAGGAAAAAAAATATGAAAAGTAAAATATAGTTATATTTCATTCACATTTCGCCTATATTTTCTTTTTCTCTTTCTAAATATCTATCCAAATTCATCATCCAAACCAACCTTAGGAAAATTCTACTACACACACCCTTAAAAAAGTATATACTGTTTATTTTTTGGTAACTACACTACAATGATTCGTAATAAAATCACATAAATTCATAACTTTGTTCACCCAAAAAATTTGTAACTTTTGAATGTTTATATCATAACCAAAAAATTCACAATATAATCATATTGTTTGGATTTGATTTATTTTCTGAAAAATAAAATTTGTTTTTTGTGTTATTTTGTTTTTAGTGAATTTTTAAATATTTTTTTTTTTGGTTACATTTTAGATGCACTTAATTTAGATATACTTAAAAAGTAAAGTAATAATGAAAAAATATTAAAAAAAAAATCAATAAAAACTCCATTTGGGAATAGGCTAGTTGGCTATTTAGCTTTTTGAATAATGTTTGGGGGCCCTAAAAAAGGTGACTCAAATGGCTCAAATTGAGTAAAACGACGTAGTTTTGTGTTGTGTTGTGCTCAAAACGACGCAGTTTTGGACAATTTGAGCCATTTGAGCCACTGAATTTAGGGCTCTCTACCGGTGTTGTTAGCTTTTTATGAAAAGACTTGTAAAAAAGTAGGTAGTGTAATGTGATGGGGTATTAATGACTATTTTAGACCATCCTAAACACAAGAATAGAAAATTATATTGAATTTTTGTATTATTTTTATATTTTTTTGTATTTAGTAATTTTTCAAAGTTTTTTTTAATACAAATATTATACGTTTTTAGTGTATCTAGATAAGATATATCTAAAAAAAATACGTACAATAATTTAAAAAATTACTAAAAATAAAAAATAAAAAATAAAATTAATTGAAAAAAAAAAAGATAACCAAACAAAGTGAAATTCGTAATGAAAATTTTTGGTGCACTTCTTCCTAATTACACTGATTGTATTTCAACTTGTTTTCTGTGTCTTTTCTTTTTATAGTGAGGTTGTTTGTTGTATCTTGCCAACCTATGTGTTTTCATTTGGGCCAAGTCTTTGCATATGATTCGTTGGATTCATATGTTATTGGGATGTAACTTCTAATCTCGATGCAGTATATTTTTTAACAACAATACCATTAATTTAGATTTAATTATTTAAAAATTACTTAAAATTGTTATCTTATGGTTTAAACTTGTTCTACATATTAACTCCACACTATGAATTTAATTTTCATCATACAAATCATTCACCCACAAAAATCTAGATGGTTATGTATGAGTTCTCTTTTTTTTTTTTCCTTAATGATAGGTATGATCTACTTTGTACAATTTTAGTTTATATCAATAATATCTACTTTTTTTCTGTTCAAAAAATTAGTCACAAAATGTTGTAACTTTTCTTAGGATAGGGTATGTATAATAATTAGACTTTTAGAACACCTCCAACACTACAAAATATTTTGCCTATTAAAAGTACCCTTCTTATTTTGTCTAATTATTTTAGTTAATGTGTATTACTATTTATAATTAGTGAGATAAATTATTTGTCTAATATTTCATAACTGTCCAATTGTAATTAGTCCTATTCCATGTGTTTGAAGTATGGATTTTGATAGAAATTTAGATTGAAGAGAAAAAAAGATAAGTAAAATATGAATAAAATATATTACATTTCACACATTTTTTTTTCTGTTTTCTTTTTAAATCCCTACCAAAATTCAGACTCCAAACACAATGGAGCCATTTGGTAACACTTACGTTTTCAATTTTCTGTTTATATTTACAAAAATTTTAAAAACTCAAATAAAAACTTGTTTGGTAAATTTTTTATTTATAAATCAGTGGTCTTAGTTTATAAATTTGGCCAAAAAATGTAAATTCAAAAAATGTGTTTCCGTTTTGAATTTTGAGTTTTTTTTTTTTTTTTTACCACCCAATACTAGCCACCACCCGTCACCATTTTCTACCATCACCAGCCACCACCCACCACCACCACCCACCTGCCACCCACCAACCATCACCACCCACTACCCACCAACCACCCACGTGCCACCCACTCGCCACCACCACCCACTCCTCGCCACCACCACCACCCACCCACCTACCATCCACCCGCTACCACCCACCACCCACCACTACCATCCACCACCCGCCACCACTAGCCACCTACCACCACCAGCCACCAGCCACTTGCTACCCACCCGCCACCACCACCCACAACCACCACCACCACCTACTCGCCACCACCCACCACCCACCACCGTCACCCACCCACCCACCACCACTCGTCATCTGCTACCCACTTGCCACCACCACCCACCACCACTCGCCATCCGCCACCCACCTGCCACCACCACCACCCACCACCCGCCACCCGCCACTGCCACCACCACCCACTGACTACTACCAGCCACCGTCACCCACCCACCCACCCGCCACCACCCGCTACCCACCGTCACCACTTTCCACCATTGTCTTCCGCCGCCACTTGCCACCACTTGCCATTTCTCACTCTTTTTTATATTTTTAAAATTTTTTAAACATTTTGTCAATTATCAAACGTGTTTATTATTTATGTTTTTCTAAAAATAAACAAAAATCAATTTATAAAATTTTTGTAAATATAAATTAAAAACGTAAACATTACCAAACAGACCCAATGTATTACCTAACATGTTAAAGTATTAAAATTATGACTTGACTATGCAAAATGCCTAACAAGCACAACATAAAATTATCTTCTCCCCAAACAAGAGTATGAAAAGTCACCTCCAACATTGTCCTTTCATTCACCTCATAATTTGCACTTTATTGTCATTCACACTTCCCATGGCTCCCTCTCACTTGTTGCTTGGTTCTTTCGTTGGGTTTTCTCTAAGAAATGTCCAATCCGTGAGAAGAAGTTATTTATTTATTATTATTATTATTATTTGCAACAAGTTAAGACTACTCTTCTTCTCTTCTTTATTTTTTATTTTTTTTCCTCTCACATAACTCTAATTGTGTGAGAACTTGTCTGCATGATTTCAAGTTGATGCACCATTCATTTATATAACTTTTCTCTAAAAACAATTAAGGAAAAGTCGTTACTTTTTTCCTAGGATTCTTCCATTCTCTTTCCTTACCTTCACCTCATAATTTACATTTTTTCCCTTTAATTAGCCAAACACTTCCCATCACTTTTCCTGCCGTTTTTTTTTCTTATTGCTTTTAGGTTTCTCTTCTCTATCATATATTTCCATTCCCTCATAAAAAACAGATTTTTTTTTTTGCAACAAGGTAAGACCACTATTTTTTCTTCCTTTTCTTTTCCCCATGTGCCACTTAGATTGTGTGAGATTTCAAGTTGCTTTTTTCAATTCTTCCTATTTTTTCTCCTATTTTGTTTTGTTTTGTTTTTTTTTTTTTTTTGTAACAAGAATGTAGGCATGCCTACCGCTATCAATGTTGTACTTGATGGTACTTTCTAATTTATTGATCACTTTCTTCCAAAAAGACAACATTAAACACTCTCTTTTTACAGGTTTTATTTCAATTTTGCAATGGCGTTATATATTTGATTATATAGTGATCATCAAGATTTCGATATGACAGTTTTCATGTGAGTTTTGTTCAGATTTTAATTATTTTATTTTATTTTGTTGTAACTTATTATTATCATTTGTTTCTATTTTTAGATTATTCTTGCAAAGCATCTTGGTTCTTTAACTTGGAAGGTAAATTATTCTATTTTTTAAGTAGGATAAAGTGTTGTATTATCATATTTCCTCATGAATTTTTGTTTTAGTACATATGTTACTCTTCTTCTTTATTTTTCTCTTTAATTTTAAGTATTAAATGTTGTTTTTTTGGGGATGTTGCCAAAATTTCTCGATGATTTCATTAACTTGGAAGCAAAAGCATAATAGAATAAGGTGATTTTTTTGTAATTTTAATCATACACGAGTTTGTCAAAAAAATAAAAAATAAAACATCAAACACAAATTATGGTGTAGTGCTTATCTCTTTATAATTATATATTTTTAAAATAGTACATCATAAGAGTATTAGGTTGACTCACTCTAATTACTTATTTATTATCAAATTGAGTGTTATATTTATAGAAGGAAAATGTTTAAAACCCACAAAAACTTTCAGAACTTGACCTACAATAATCTGAGTAAATTTTAGATTTGTTACACCTCATTAATATAGGCTTAACTCTCCTGGCACATGTGAATTTATGGAATGTGGCTAAAATTGAAGAATCGCACATCAATCGATTTTGCATTTTTCCTTCTAATCCAACCATTTATCTAATTAAAATAATTTATTTTAGTCTACAAATTTTACATTTTGATTTTAATTTCTATTAATAGGTTTCCATATACACACCTAAGTTCTTTGTATATTAATTTTTGTTTAAATATTAGTTTTATTAAGTAACCTATTAAATAAGTTAATAAATCTTTATTTTTGTGCTTATAACATTGTGTTACGTTATAATTTAAATATTACAGTAAACTACTAATATGTTCTAATAGTTTGACTTAATTTCCATCAAGTCATGTTGAAAATAAAACCTATTATAATTGTCGCTAAAAATAATTTTTTGTCACGTTTTTTTTACATACGTTGCTAAAAATTAACAATTAATGACTTTTTTGTCATGGTTTTAATAAATTGTCGCTAAAATTTATCATTAGTGACTTTTTTGTGACAAATTTTTCAAACTCTTATTGAAAGTTAAAAATTATTGACTTTTTTGTGACGATTTTTTAAACTGTCACTACAACTTATAATTTTTTTTTTTTATCAGCAAAGAAAAATTTCATTTAACAGCATGAAATAAAAGGTACAAGAAGATGACATGCATCGAGAGAGATTCGGAAATATAAAAATACCCCTACTACTGCTACTCGCATCCATACAACCGACCCCTAAGCCTCTCGTTTTTTTTTTTTTTTTTTACAAAAGAGTTAAGAAGAACTTAACTACAAAATTAAAATACATGAGTCTCCATATAATCAACCCACCTACCAATAACCAAT
This sequence comes from Camellia granthamiana, assembly GCA_036172215.1. Taxonomy (NCBI): domain Eukaryota; kingdom Viridiplantae; phylum Streptophyta; class Magnoliopsida; order Ericales; family Theaceae; genus Camellia; species Camellia granthamiana. The sequence continues at coordinate 545,349 of JAXFYN010000049.1, read as the reverse complement.
GCAGCACTAAAACCCATCAAAACAACCCAAATATTTTAATCACCTCTGCTTTGATGGTAACCCACCTTACCACACAAAATTTTAATCCCACAAGATTAATCCACACCCACTTGCTGCTCCACTACAACTTATAATTAGTGACATTTTTGTGACAAAATTTTTAAACTGTCGCTGAAAATTAACAATTAGTGATGTTTTTTAATAGTGTATGATGAAAAATGTCATTTATTATCATACGAACTATTGAACAATAATTCTACTTAGTAGGACCTACTCGTAAGTCTCCCTTAATATTATATCAAGTTATCAGGACTCGGGATAAGCTCCTCTCCATAATTCATCTTTCCATACCTTTTCATACTTCTTTTATGGATTTTAATTCGGACCCACACTAATGATCCGAACCTTCTATCTCGTAAGCTCTGCAATAAAGATCATTCATGCAAAAAATTAAGTTCATCGGACAACTATAAACATAGAAACAAATCGCATTTTATTTTATAAAATATACGGTTTAAATTTAATTATATTTACCATTCATTTTATAAAACAAAATGTGATTTATTTTCGTATTTATAATTTTTTGATGAAGTTAATTTTTTGCATGGATGACCTTTATTGTAAAACCTACAAGATAGACGATTCGGATTATCGATGCGAATTCAGATTGAAACTTACAAAAAAAATATGAAAATATATAAAAAGATGAGATGGATGGAAGCTTATCCTAAAGTTATCATTAATATTTATTTAAGTTACGTTATGTGTAATTTTTTTCTAATTATAGATATGTTGAAACCCATATTTAATTAAACTTTTATTTTTTTTAATTTCAATTTATAAATATCTTTAATGGAAAAATAAATAAATAATTGAATTAAATAATTAGAGTTATTATTTAATTTTAATTTATTAATTCTCCTACTATATTGACTATTAAAGTGAATATTCAATTTAAAAATAAATTTATAATTAAAATTATATTTATTTATTTAAGTTAAACTTTTTAGACATAAAATTATTCTCCTAATAGCAGGTGACACACGTGATGCGTGTGCAATTCAAATAACTAATAATAAAAATAAATAGTGAAGAATTTAATATCATAATATGTATGTTGCTTAAGTGATAAGTATGTTTTTAATTATACCCAATGTCTTGGGTTCAAAACTTACTTATACTGTGTATAATAATTTTTTTATTTTATTTTAGCATATATAAAATTGCAACGTGGCATGAGGAAATTTGGAGCAGCGGTTATGCTGGGGTGCACAGTAGCCACTATTGTGCAGCTAAATGGTCCTATTTCGGGATCCATTTATATAATCCAATCCGTTTACATTTTAGAATACATCAAGTAGAATATGCTTATAAAAAATTAAATTAATCGAACATCGTTTACCCTTTTATCCACTCACAATTGTATTCATTCTAATACTTTAAATCACAATTGTTATTTATTTTATAGATACAAATGTGAGTAGATGAATAGGTAAACGATATCCGATTAATTTGATTTTTTGTAGATATTTTCTACATGATGTATTCTAAAATGTGAACGGTTCATATTATCGAAATGGGCCCCGAAATTGGCCCATTTGGCTGTACAACAGTGGTTGTGCACCCTCGCACAGCAACCACTCCAAATCCGGCATGAGGAGAAGAAGGCTTCACTAAACCAATTTAGGCCTTCACTTAATAATAGTATAAACCTTCACTTAATAATAGTATGGATATTGCATATGTCGCAACATAAAATTTAATATAATTTTATTTATTTGTATCAACAACACTGCAAATTCATTATCAACTCAGAATTTATCCATAAAAAAAAAATTTAAATTAATGCTTCAAATTCATTTTACACATGAATCTCATATTTCATTAATTTAATATCTATCACACAAACTCATTCGAGATAAATTATGAGTTCCTAAAGGTGGATTCATAGTATTTTTCTATTTATATACATAAACATACACATATAATTTAACAAATTTATATTTTGATATACATACGTCATTATAATATACTTATTTTTTTAATTGGTTTCACTTATTTGAAAAATAAATTTTCATCCATTTTTTTTCCCTCTCTCTCTCACTCTTCCGGCCAGCCCACACAGTCCACCACCACTTTTGTTACATTAATATTTTTTTTTGAATATTTTATTACATAAAATTTTAATGAGATTGTGTACTTTATAATTAATATTACAAAATTTTATAATAAAATTACACATTTTATATTCGATTGCATATGATACACACCATATGATACACACCATTAAAGAAATCTGTACCATAGGATTTTTTCACATCTATTATTCAAAAGTATAAATTGGTTTTCAAAATTTTGTCATATATATAATATTTCATCCCATCTAATTCTATAATATAATTTATACCTGACAATTTTATCAATAATTGTATCATATTTGATCACAGCAAAATAATCTTACCACCAAAGGTGACCACATTAGATTAGTGAAAGAATTAATAAAATTAGTATAAGATTAGGTATCTAATTAAATTAGTAATATATTCTTTTTGTTTTTTTGAGAAATTAGTAAAATATTCATTCCTAACTTTTAGTAATAGGAGAGATCCAATAATTTTTTTATTAGTTAAGACTCTCAATAATATTATTAATTTTTATTTTTAAATTCGTCACATATAAAGATATTTTATATTATTTATCTTATAAAATCTTAATATCAGTTCTTAAACTAAAGCCCCCCCTTTTTTTCATAAATTTTTTATTAACATCTCTCAGACCATCTTCATCCTCAATTCTATCTTCAAAAAAAATATTAAAAATTGAATTCCTTCATTTTTGTCAAAGTGATATCAAATACATAAAAGTAGATATTTCATCAAACAGAAAGAGGTTTGATTATTCATTAAATTTAAATGGTTACCGTTGGACTGGATGTTCCAAACGACCTTTAAGATATTCGCCCACACATCTGCCCAGACATTCTTCTAGACAATCGGAGATGTGAAAAAATTTGATGAAAATTTTAATTTTAGTATTTGAGTGAATGGTATCAAATTAAAAGTTTCATCAAGTTTTTAAAAAATTTAATTCAATGTTATAAATGCTCTTAATACTAAAAATAGTATTGTTATATCCATCGAATTTATGTTGGCTGAATTAGTCCGAATAAATTTTTTCTCAGCAAGAATTTCCTGTTTTGGAGATTTTTGCTGGAAAGAAACTCATTTGGATTAATTCAGACATAATTATTAATCTATTAAAAAATTTGGGTAAATTACAAATATACTCCTTAAGGTTTGCTTAAAATATAAATTGTCTTTGTGATTTGAAAAATTACAAATACCTCACTGTCAGAATTTTTCATTTAACAAAATTAATTGAAAATGTGAAATTTCTACCTGTTTACCTATACAATAATAAAATTATTTGAATTATTAATTGAATTAAAATTTTAACATTATTAAAAATTGTTAATTTACTCGATGATTTATTAATAAAAGACCTATTTGTTATGAAATTAGAAATCTTGGAGAGCATAATATAATTTTTAGAACTATACGAAGTAATTTGTAATTTAAGTAAATCTCAGAGAGTGTTTGTAATTTATTCAAAAAATTTCCAATTTTGTAGAATAATAAAATTTACAATGCCTTGTTTGGCATGTTAGTTTTAGATGTTAAAAGACTAAAGAAGTTACAAAAAGAATAAAATAGATTAAAAAATTAATATGACAAAAATATCAGATATAAATTATAATTATTTTATACTTTCTCTTATAAAAATCATAAAAATCTAACTTTTAGCCTCCGTTTGGGAAGTGAATTGACTTTTTGACTTTTTTAGTTATTTTAGCCTACGGCTAAAAAGCCTGATTTGAAAAGGATTTTTGATTTTTTTAGCTTTTTTAAACTTTCTTGTGAGAGAAAAAAATGTAATAATTATAAATTAAATGTGATATTTTATCTTATTAAATTAAATTTTTTTATTTTTTATTTTTTGTGACTATTTTAACCAAAATAACCGACAAACCAACTTAGGCCAAGTTTGGGAAGACTAAATAAGTGTACTTTTTGTCTTTTTGGACTAAAAAAGACAGGTTGAAAATATGGATGTTTGGGTTAACTTTTTGACTTTTTATGGAAAAATGTGTAATAAAAAATTGTAAAAATTAGTTTGTAGAGAAAAATTTGAATTGGGAATTGTGCAGCCGTAATTGTTGACTTCTGGTGAATAGTGTTAACTTTTTAACTTTTTGAGTAACTTTTTGACTTTTTGGATTTTTTGGTACATGCCAAACTTAGCCTTAATAAGACAAAATATCACTCATTGCTGTTCAAACCAACTTAAATAGCCCTCCTTTGCATAGTTGCTTCCATCATCAGCTGCCCTTCACCAATATTTGACATTAAGCTAGAGGCATCGTCATTCCGACACCACTCATTGCTGTTCAACCTTCGTCGTCATTGAACTCAGACAATCATCATGACCACACATCGATGACACCCAGTGTTGTCATTAGCCAATCGTCATTAGCATCTCGTTGCTCAACAACTGCAAAGGGCTATCCACGAACTAGAGTTGACATTGTCGTTTGTCGGAACCCATCAGTATTAGTTGCCTTCGTCATCGCCAACTGGAGGGTTGGCTTCACACCATCTTCGTCATTGACGAGTCATAACCGGAAGTTGACTTTGTTCATCCTCGTCAACAGTTGCCAGCAGCACCATAGATGTTGATCGATAGGAAGGAGGAAATGAAAGGAACAAATCCTAAACCCTAACCCAACCCAGCCTACACCCTAAAACCGACCCTATGTCCTTAACCCACACCGAACTTGTCACTCTTACCGGTCTCACTCTAGCCAAGACACTTGTCATCTAATTTATTCTACTTTTTAAACAAGTCCAGGCCCAAATCAGTCTTATAACCTAGTCCCTACCAGTCCGAACATCTACAGCCCTACCCACTTCTTAACTCTTTGACCCAATCACCTTCAATCACAAAAATTCCAACACCTTCAATCAGAAGCATCCCAACCTCTACTCAGGCCAGCCCAACCCTTCTGGCCTTACCAGCCCAAACTCCTACTCTCATTCTAAGTGTGTCATAATAGTATGTTGTTCAGACGAAGACTGCAACACACTAGAGGTCCTCTTAAATTGTGAAGTCAAATCTGAAAACAACACAACTTTTCAGAAGTCCAACACTGTATAGCACATGTAATTTTTTTTATTCAAATTATGAATTTAATTTTTGTGAACAAAAAGGTTACTGAATTTAATTATGGTGCTATAATATAAATGTTTTAATTCGTATTTATTTTTCTTTGAATTTTCTGAATGAAAATTTTGATAAATCACCAAAAACTTACGTACTTGATTTTCAGAGAAAATATAAAACATGATGTCAATAAGAATTTATATACTACTTTAAAAATTATTTGATGGCCCTACATAAAATTTCTAGTTCCGCCCTTACTTTCAAGTTTTGACTTTAATATAGGCCTGATTATCACTTGATCAAATCCTTAATGCCATCACAATATGTTGTAGAAAAATATCCTACATATATACCTGTATGTTAAAATTTAGAAAACAAAGCAGTGGGTGCAAAGGCGATGCGTTTGCAATTTTACAGTTAAATTTTTGGATGGTTTGATGTATGTGGAAGACCGTTAGCGATATTGGACTGTTTGACGAATAAGAAAAACTTGGATTTGGCGGTTATTGGATGTGGAGAGCATTCTTAGAAAGCAAAGTGTGACAATGATCACACCAAATGAGGTTTATGCTGTATATAATAGAATAGATAATCATAAAGGCATCACATAGCTCATTAGCTAGCCCACTGAGTGGAAACATAGCCAGTAGGTTCAATGATGTCCCTAAGATCATGAATTGTGCATTGTGCACAATCTTTATATGTAATGCAGTATGACAAAAATATGACAACTTGCTTATTTCAATAATTGCTGGAACAACACAATAGATTAGACATATAGGTTGATGTCTTACCGGAAATTTATATAATCATTAGAATATTAACTAAACTAGAGTGAAAAGGAGACCACATGATATAAATCCTTTTATAAATAAATTAAATAAAGAAGAAAAAACTTAAGAAGTCGATAACAGACCCACTTTGAGGGGAAAGACTTCTTGTTAGTTCAATTAAAGAAAAGCTAGACCTCCATAACTTCACCAAGAAGTCGATACAAAATATTCCAGCCTCCTTTTGTATATATTGATTGAATACAACCTATTTAAATAGAATAAATTAGATACCTACTTAGTAAACCTACTAATATCTGAACACATACAATCAAAATTCCTAATTACTAGATAACTGCTACTAACCAACAAAATAAAAGTAAATATATTTTAAAACATAATAAAAGTAAATATATTTTAAAACATAATGAATGTATCGCAATATCATGGACATGCAACACAACATAACAATACTCCATGACTTGTGTTAGATACTATGGTACTCCATGACATGGCTGAACCACCTTGAATAAGATGATTTTATCCTCCTTATCTGAGTATGACATTAGTCCAACAGGTTAAACACAAATGATGTACATCGTATGAATATAGAATCATAGCAATCATGCTCAACAACTATATGCATGCATAATTTCTAAAGCATATATTCATCCAGTTATAACCAAACTAAATAAACCTTATGTTGAAATTCAATGTAAAACGAGTAATTTACTGCAACTCTTTGTATATGTTAGTATTTAGGATAAATACAATAGATTTATGTTTGAAACTTGGGCATTGTTTTTGTTGTGTTCTTGAATAAATAGACAGAGAGAAAACATGAAAGGGTTAGGTTTTGATAGTGCCACCATTATATATTTGTGGTCATTATGCTTATTTAACCTAATTTGGCTCAAAATATAGCATAAAATGGTCAACTAACACACACTGAGTATGTATTGGTTGCTTAATTTAACTTTTCACCGTCATATAGGAGTGACTATCTGCCCAATGGACCTACCTAGTTAGATTATTATAGGTCTGTAGGGTTGTGGAGGGATAAGTTTTAAGGCCAGATTATTTTTTTGAACCTGGGCTTGAGTTTAGTGCTTAAAGTTTGGGCTAGCTTAATTTTTTTCCCCTCTAAATAATCTAATATAATAATTTTTGTTTGTATATTCCAAAAATAATTAACCTCTTGAACATGTTGAGTTCATGAGAAGAATAAAATTTTTGACTTGACCTCTCACAGTGAATAGACTGAAGTAACTAAAGTTGTGAGAATATATATTGTATATATTGTATATTAGGAATTAGGCAATTTCCTTTTCTTTGTATTTCCTTTTTCTGTCATAGATTAGGGCTATATAATTGATGCACTCTTTGTAAACAAATTACACAATTGAATATACAAAATTATTCAGAATCTTACATGGTATCAAAGCTGTGTTCGAAAACCTAAGGTCGCGATCAGTCTCCGTGAACCCTAGTATCGTCGCCGCTTCTTAGCCGTCGTCGTCGTCGTCGCTTCATCAGTCGTCGTCGTTTCTCTCTCTGTCTTTTGCCGGAATTGCGAGACCCTGTTCTAGTCTGAATTGTGACCCCTCTGTTTCGTCTCTGCCAATCGAACCGTTTCTCAGTCGTGACTCATCACGAATCAGAACCCTTAGTTGCGAAACTCATCGCGAATCGGAACCACTTCTGTCTCTGTTCCTTGCAACTTTGACCTATTGCGATTGTTGATCTTCTCTAGTTCTCTGGTTTGTGCGATAATTCTCGTTTGATCTCTGGTTCATTGCCTCGGGTTTGTGTGTCACATACGTGGGAATTGTTTCTCTATTCGTGGAAATTGATTCACATATATGTTTCTATGTTCCTCTTTATTACAATCTGATCCCAAAGGTTTCTGATAATTACACTCTGACCCTGATATTTTTTGGTTATTGCATTTTTTGCCCCGAGGTCAGATTACTGCATTTTGGTCCCTTCTTTGTGTTTGTCATGTTGATCGCATCTTCTCATCAGCTCCAGTCTTTTGTCCCGCCCAAGAAGAGGCTTCTAGCCTCAGATGAGTGTGCTTTCTGCCATCAGATAGGACATTGGAAGTATCAGTGTCCTAAGAAGAGACGTCTGCCTGCTCCGTCTTCTCTGCAGTCTCCAACACAGTTCCGAGCTCCACCTCCAAGTTCTTTTCAGTCTCCGATTGCATACACTGTCTCTACTCCGGCTCCTAATCCTGACTTGGCTTCTTTGAGTGCTCAGATTAGCCAACTTCAGCATATACTGTCTACCTCCTAGCCATCTCCATCAGCCTCCATTGTTTCCTCTCTTCATTCAGGTTTGCTTGGGTCTTCTTCAGGTATCTCTTCATCTGTTTGGTTTTTTGATTCTGGTGCCTCTTATCATATGACTCCTCATCTCTCTTTACTTCAGAATTGTACTCCGCTTCCCGTTCCTATTACTGTTAATACTGCTAATGGGTCTGGTATGTCAGTTATATCTGTTGGGTCTGTCTTACTGCCTGCTATCTCTGTTGTCTCTATTTCATCTATCCTTTATGTTCCTCAATTATCTGTCAGTTTATTATCTATCAGTTAGCTTGATGCCTCTGGTTTTGATGTTATCTTTTCTTCTTCTATCTGTTCTGTGCAGGATCAAATGTCCAAGCAGCAGATTGAGACTGGCCACAGAGTTGAAGACCTCTATGTGGTGGAGAGCTTGCATCTACCTATGACAACTTCTCCAGCTGCTTGTTCCCCTTTTCAGTTAGATTCTCTGTCTAATCCTTTCTATTTATGGCATTCTAGATTAAGGCATTTGTCTGCTGACCGTTTACGGTCTTTAGCTCAGTCAGGTATCTTAGGTAAAGTTTCTCCTAGTGAACTTACTGAATGTCGGGGTTGTAAACTTGTCAAAATGACGGCATTACCTTTTCGTAAAAGTACTTCTATATCTGATACATCGTTTTCTTTAGTTCATACTGATGTTTGGGCTCCTTCTCCTGTTCTCACCAAAGGGAGTTCTGCATACTATGTGTCATTTGTAGATGACTGCACCCGTTACACTTCAGTTTATCTGATGACTCATAAGTCCGATTTCTATCAAATCTACCGTACCTTTTAGTCCATGATCATTACTCAGTTTGGGTCTACAATTAAAGTCTTATGGTTTGACTTGGGTGGGGAATATTTTAAAAATGAGTTCTGTGAGTATTTGGCCACTTTAGGTACCATCCACCAAACTTTCTGTACAGATACACCTGCCCAAAATGGTCGAGCCGAGCGTAAACACCGTCATCTCCTTGAGACAGCTAGGTCTCTTCTTCTCTCGGCCTCAGTTTCGGCTCCATTCGGGGGGAAGGCAGTTCTTACTGCTGCTTTTCTTCTCAACTGCATGCCTACTCCCATTCTTTCTGGTCGGTCTCCTTATGAGGCTTTGTTCTCTCAAATTCCTAACTACTCCCTCCTTCGTGTGTTTGGGTTTGCCTGTTTTGTCCCCCTTCCCCGCAAAGATAGGACTAAACTTAATGTCCGGTCAGTCCTCTATGTCTTTTTAGGTTATAGTTCTACTCAAAAAGGCTACCGTTGTTATGACCCTGTCTTTCGTCGTCTTTATGTCTCCCGTCTTGTTGTCTTTCTCGAACGTCTGTCTTACTTTCAGCTTTCCCCTCTCACTGCTCGCGTTTCCAAAGAAGATTTGGCTCACATTGACCCATTTCCTTCTGAGGTCCTGTCTGATGAGTACATCGCCACTGTTCCTCCTAAGGTCATTTCTACTTCTCCGTTTATGTTACCTATGGCTCCTTCTTCTCCTTCGGCTGCTTCTTCTCCTCCGTTGTTGGTCTATTCTCGTCGCAAGGCTCCCCCACCACCAGTTGTCTCTACTCTTGTTGCTGCTCCTTCTGCTTCTGACGACTCTGATCCTGCTGCACACCGCTATCCTCTTCGTGAGTGTCGTCCTCTAAACAGGTTGGGTTGGTATAATACATATTTTTCTGCTTCCTATCGTACTTTTTTGTCTGCTATTCACTCTTTTTCAGAGTCTCAGTCTTACAAGGAGGCCTGTCAGGATCCTAATTGGGTTCAAGCTATGGAGGATGAGTTGTTTGCCTTACAGAAGAGTAACACTTGGGAGTTGGTTCCTTTGCCTGCTGGCAAGAATCTGGTTGGTTGCAAATGGATCTATAAAGTCGAGACTGATTCTAATGGTTCTCTTGAGCGCTACAAAGCTCGCTTGGTTGCCAAAGGTTTCTCATAGGAGTATGGTATTGATTATGATAAGACCTTTGCCACTGTTGCCAAGATGACTACTGTCCGTACCTTGATTTATGTTGCTGCTGTTTGACATTGGCCCCTCTATCAGATGGATGTTAAGAATGCTTTTCTTAACGGATATCTCACTGAAGAGGTCTACATGCGTCCTCCCCTTGGTCTTCTCCACTCTTCTAGGAAGGTTTGTCATCTTCGGCGTGCTTTGTATGGTTTGAAACAGTCTCCTTGTGCTTGGTATGATCGCTTTTAGATTGCTGTTACCGAGCTTGGGTTTCATCATTCTGCTTCCGACTTTGCTTTGTTTCTCAGATATACCTTGGCTGGTTTTGTTGCTCTCCTACTTTATGTAGATGATATGATCATCACTGGTTCTGACTCTTCTGCTATCTCTGAGGTCAAGCAACATCTCTTCCGTACGTTTGAAATGAAGGATTTGGGTCCGTTACGCTATTTTCTTAGTATTGAGGTTGCCTCTTCTCCAAAAGGCTATTTTCTGTCTCAGGCCAAATATGCTAATGAGGTTATTCACCGTGTCGGTCTTATTGATACTAAGGTTTTTGATACACCTATTGAGCTTAATATAAAGCTCAACTCTACTGATGGTGTCCCTCTGGATGATCCCACGGTCTATCGCGAGCTGGTGGGTTGTTTAGTTTATTTAACTGTCACTCGTCTGATTTTGTTTATGCTGTTCATGTGGTTAGTTCGTTTCTGCTCCTCACTCTACTCATTGGGTTGCTTTGGTTCATATTCTTCGTTATCTTCGGGGTACCATCTTTCAGGGCTTGCTGTTGTCATCTACTTCCTCTTTAGACTTGGTGGCCTATGATGATTCTGATTGGGCTGGTGATGTTACTGATCGTAAGTCCACCTCTGGTTTCTGTATGTTTCTTGGAGATTCCTTGATCTCTTGGAAAAGAAAGAAACAAACTGTTGCTGCTCGCTCTACTGCCGAAGCTGAGTACCATGCTATGGCTCATGCGACTACTGAGCTTGTTTGGCTTTATTGTCTTCTCTCTGATTTGGGTGTACCTCAGTCTTCTCCGACCTCTCTCTATTGTGACAACCGCAGTACTATTTAGATTGCCCACAATACTGTCTTCCATGAACGGACGAAACACATTGAGATTGATTGTCACTTTGTCTGACAACATCTGCAGTCTGGCTCTATCTCACTTCCTTTTGCTCTTCGACTTTGCAACTTGTGGACTTCTTCACCAAGACTCACATTACCCTCTTGGTTTTAGTTTCGTTTTAGCAAACTCTCAGTGTTTTCTGCTAAAACACCTTGAGTTTGAGCAGGTGTGTGAGAATATATATTGTATATTAGGAATTAGGCAATTTCCTTTTCTTTGTATTTCCTTTTTCTGTCATAGATTAGAGCTATATAATTGATGCACTCTTTTTAAACAAATTACACACACTACAATAAAAAGCATATTTGGTGACACTTTTTAGCAACCAAACAAAAATTTAGTTGCCAAAGATACATAATTAGCAACAGAATATTTGTGGTCACTAAAAAATAAACTTTTGGCGATGAATTTATAATTTTGGTCGCTATTGATTTTGGCGCCAAGTGAATTTCTTGCGCGGGAGCACGAAAAACTTTTCAACGACCAAATTAATTTACAGCGACAGAAATTTTAGTCGCCAATTATATTTGTTTGGCGATAGACATTACTTGGTCGCTAAATAGCTGAATAGCATTTTTTGCGACTAAATTAATTTGGTTGCCAATAAATTATTTATCTTTACCCTAATTTTTTATTGCCAAAAATTGTTGACAAGTGAATAAACCAACAATTGACCTAACTTCTTCTCATTTTCTCATCCATCTGAAACGACACAGCACAGAACGGCACAGCACAGATCAGGTATCTTCTTCTCTCTCTCCCTCTCCCTCTCCTTCTTACTCTCTCACGCCGCTGAATGCGAAAAGCACAGCAGTGCTCGGCGGCAGCAACACTGGGTGGGCGGCAACAGATCGCGACCCTCTTTTTGGGTCGCTGCTCTGTTATCTTCTCTGTCTCTGATATTGTCCTTTTGGTTCCTATTATTATGTTATTTATTCTTGTTCTTTTGGTTCCTATTATTGTCCTTTGGGACCCTATTCTTGTCCTTTTGGTTCCTATTATTATGTTATTTATTCTCCTTAGTATCCACCTATATCTGATCAGTTGTTCAAATTGCATCATGTGGGCCTCGGTTGAAAGGCATTCGAATAGGCCTAACCTTATCATGGGTATTCTTTTTGCAGGTAGATTCTGATACCCAAATCCCCCCCCTCCCCTCTTCATCTTCTTTCCCACCCCTTCCCATTTTATGTTTGGAATCTTGATATGTACATACGGCTAGGTATGCATTTGTGTGTGCTTTTATGTTTATCTATATATGCATATATATATATATTGTATGCATCATTGAAGTTTTTTGAAATGGTTGGTCATGCTATACTGTTCTATTTGTTTTGCTACTTACTTGTGTTGTTGTCTGCTACAGCTCTGCACTTTTTCTTCTAAGGTCTGAACTTTTTCATTTTTATTTGTTTGGTATTTTGTATTCTTTCCAGTAGAGATAACAAGCAGTTGGGGTTGGAAATTTATTTAGTTGGGTTTACCTTGCATGCAAGTACTGACAAATTTGCTGCATAAGTGGAGTTGTTTGGAACCAGAAAATGGCGGTCATGGTTAATGTGTTTTATACTTGTGTTTGCCTGGTGGTGTAGATTGACGACCATAGATCTCCTTTATTAATTCTTTACGATTTGAAATGCTTTTCACTTTTATTGGTTGCTTTTCTCATTTCATGATTGTTGTGGCTAGAATTGCATAATTTGAACTTGTAACTTTGCATATGAACATCCGTCTGCAAATTTTCAGTGTCTCGCTCTACTATTTAGAAGATCATTAATTTCTGTCTATGTTTCTTCAAGTTTTTGTCTATGCTTTGGAAGTGATATTGGAGTTTTTGAATTTGCTTTGTGTTTTTGGCAGTAGTTTTTTCATTTGTGCTTTAAATTATATCTTCCAGGTCATTCATCTGAAGTATCTGCATCCAGATAGCGAGCTTCAAAACTTTGCTTTGCAGGTTATGGAAATGCTTCGTGTAGATAGTTCTGCCGATGCACAAGCATTGGTAATTTTTTAAAAACAAATTTGCAACTTGAACTTTAATTTTCCCCTTAATTTGATGAGATGGTCATTTGAGTAAAGATCTGATCAGCTGTTAGTGTGGGTCTGAATTATTTGATTGATTAATTTTTTGTTTTGTAAATGTCAATTCAATATTGATTGAAAATTTTATTTGTGAATTTAAAATCTTCAATTTTTATGTTTATAAAAATGAATATTTTAGTAAACGAAACTTTGGTAACGATGTAATAAAATAAATTTTGTAGTATAATTAAGACCCCTCTTAACAAGATTTCTGGGTCCCCAGTGCTCGACTGTAGCCCAAACAGAAGGGCTTAAATCTCGAAACCAATCAAGCTAAAGCTAGGTCAAGTAGGTTTTCAGTTGTTAACAATACTGATGGTAGACTGGTTCACAATTTGTGCAAGACATTGCTCCATTACACCAAAAGATAAATTGCACAAAAACTTGCATCAGACATGACACAATTTTTCAAATGCACATATTTAACTATTTTATATTTAAAAACTCCCCCCTTGAAAAATCATAAAAAAAGTATGATGACCCACTTGAGTGCATATCTAGCCCACTCAAGTGTACTGCACATAGTCATGTAGAGATCTACAGTGAACCGCGTAACACAGAACCTGGAAGACCACTTGAAGGGAGGATTGTGAAGTACAGACTCCAAAGACATCAACCTGAAAGGGCACTCAACAGGCCGCTCTCTATTGGAAACAAGAACATTTATTGAGTATCCTTATATGTTATTTGACATTTATTTCATGCCCATATCTCTCCATTAATTTCATGTATAGTGCGATTTTAATTTAAAATTTGATTTACAATTATCAATTATTATAGGTTATCGGTTAATGGAGAGATAAAAAAGCTGCACTCGTTTGTTGGGGGCAATTACTATATCAGGTAATCTTTGACTATTTGTTAAGGCATTTTTAATTTATTTAGAGAAGTTTGACACTTTTTTATTAAATTTGTGGCTATTAGAGGATTCACTTAATTGTATTCTTAGGATTCACTTATTGTATTCTTAGTTTCGTTTTACTATTGTGAGCATTCATGATATAACAAACAATTAGATGATCCAAGGAACTATTTGATATGTAAATAAGATAAAACAAATATGCTAATTAGGGAGTGGTTGCTGTGTTTTGCTACAAAAATCTCAATTCCATGTCTAACTCAACAAATAAATAAGTCAAATTGCTAAAATAAATGAATATGCTTTTACAAAAATAACTAACTTGATATGTGACAATTTGAAGACCATAATGTATATAGCAATTATAATTTATATATCTATGTCATCACTTACTATATAATTATTTTTCACTCTTTATTCTACATTGCATGCTTTACTTGAATAGTAATTCAACCAATATCAATAAACTCCTTCTGAGGTATACAAATTGGAGTTCCAACCTGTGTAGTCCAGTTTAAATGGTATCAGATACCTTTGACACAAGCTCTGAACATATAAATTTCATTTTCCTTTGTTTTAAATTTGGAGGTATAATTGAAAATGTTGCTAGCATATCATATGCAATAGCTTCCAAATGATTTTACATATGAAGTAACTGATCTTTTAGTGCAACAGAAATGTCAAAGCCAAGGCAACATAGCTGCTATATTTACAAGGGAGGAGATAAATAAACACTTCAACAATATTGAGAAACTGTAACTTTTCCCATGTCAAAAAAAATGTAAATTAGAATTAGAATTTTCTAAGATGAAATGATGTTTTCCAGGTGCCATAGGGCATTTCATGCATAATATAGGGATTTATGCTTGTTTAATGATAAACTCAAGTTACTAAATATACTTGCTAGTTGAATAACTTGAATGTCCAACCATACATGTCGGACACATATGTCAAGTTTCTGAAACAGGCACTTCATATATTTAGAAGAGTTAAGGTAACATAGATTTTCACTAAATTGATTCGGTTTTGTGTTGAATTAGGTTATCAAACAGTCCCAAGCAAGTGAATTAGGAGGAATCAAGTGTTTAACAAACTGAAAAAAGTATATAAAGATAAATCATAATATGACTAACTTTCAAAGTATAATTCATGATTGTTGCATAATCAACTGCATCGAGGGATCTCATTACACATTATTTTAATGAAAACCCATCAGTACTCTTCAATTTTCTCAAAGCCCAGCAATTTCGTTCAAAACAATTACAAAACAAATTAAACATTCATCAGGTCCAAAGGAGTCCACCTATACAAGCAACGCAATGCAATCACATCTCACAACAAAGAATGGATAACTAGGAATCAGCATCTCACTAGGATATTTGTTCCAAATCTAGGCTTATTCCAATTACATGACTTAGCTGCAAATCTAAAATGTCAAACAAATAACCAAGTAATAATGATGATCATCATGATGATTCAATACCTTAGCAATGCCTTCAAGAACATCAACCCCCAAAACGATGGAATCTTTCTTGTTAAAAACACAGTTTGGCATAATCTTGAGAATACATGGGAAGACCACCTCTTCAGAAGCTTCTTCTTTTCTTCCTTGAGATTGTCAATGTAGGCCTTAAACTGATCAAACAGGTGATAAATGATATCAGCAATGAATATCTTGACACCAACTTCATCCGCAAGTTCCCGAGCCTCTGGCGTCACTTTAACATCAAAGGCCAAGATTGTGGCATATTCCTTTTTCTTCTCAAGTATGACACTATCCATCATTACATCCTTCTTATGTACAGGGCCTATGGGGAGTGATTGCAGATGCATGTGATAGATTAAAACTAACTTTGTAACAACCCTCACTTTGATTTAGTCATAATTGCATACCTTCATGTATAATCTGGTTTTGCCATGTTGTTTTGCCTTGTCTTGTTTGATTAAGACTTGCTTTGTCTTACTTAAGCGTTGCTTGCATGATTTTGTTCCTTACTTGGTGTGTGGCCGAGGTCATCTTGAGCTTAGTCCACCTTTGAACTTAGAACTATTTCAAAACCACTTGACTGACCTTCGCCTCCACCCCGGCATGATAGCCGAGATGTCACTTTTGTGGCCGAGATGTTTTGCACCTAGTGATCTATGCCTTTGGGCAGGTGTGACCTAGACCGAGGTGTGGCATACCCAGGCCAAGGTGTGGCACAACTTAGTCCAGTGTCAACCTCCCTAGCCGATGTCTTTGTTGCCCCGTTGCCGAGGCTTTGTCTTTAGCCGATGTCTTTGGTTGCCGATGTGCTTTGCCTTAGCTTGTTGCATACGCTTTGTCAGAGACTTGTCTCATCAATCAGTCACTTTTGAGCTAAACCAACCCGGTAGTGCCACGTGTCCGAGCTGTGTGTTAAGACAGCCGGCAGACTTAGAGACAAATCATTTTGTCTCAAATCTTTGCTTTTAGAGAGAGAAGCTCTAGAGGAAGAAGGAAGAGTTTTAGAGAGAGAAGTAGAGTTCCGGGCTTGATCTTTGAGGATTGAACCGTTAGATTTGAGTTTTGAGGTGAGATACTTGCTCTACTCTAGTTAATCTTATTGGCTGTCAAGCTGCATTGCATGATTGAATTCGTTTCGCACACCATGCATGGATTTGAAGTTGGTTTTGAAGAGAAAATGGTGTTCTTGAGTTTTTGATGAAAAGCCTCGTTTTGATCCAAAAGTTTGGAACTTGAACCATGTTTTTGTGTTTGTTCTTGCACGATCTTCTTGTATGGGTACCCAAGTCCCTGTTTTTGAACTCCTAGCATGAAATCTCAGTTTTTGAATAAACGAGTTATGATTTTAGCATGCATGTTCTTGATGTTCTTGATAATCTTGTTCTTGCATTCTTCAAGGGGAAACCCAGATTTTTTTCCCGATTTCGTTTTGAATGTGGCCATCAGGACCACACCTCGGCAAGGAGGTGCGGGACCTCGGTTAGACCTGGATGGTACCCTGAGTGTTTCCATGAGGTGGAAAACAGTGTCTTGACTTCCAGTATGTTTTGTTTTGTTATTGATTTGGATCTGCTGAGAATGCCGAGATCATTGCGTACATGTAAAGCTTGTTTTGAGAATGTGATTTGTCATGTGATTGTAGGACTTTGACCTTTGCTTTGAGCCTACACCTGAAGAGCTAGGTGAGTGGTATTTTCAATAAAGCTATGTTATAAGCTTTGCTAAACCTTGTTTTGCTTCGTTTGATGAAAGTATTTGTTAAGCATGAATGATTAGCCACATTTTGATGTACCAAGTATAAGTTTTGGTTTTGATGATATCTTTGGAAAGTCCCTTGTACTGGAGGACTCTAAACTTCCGCAGTACCCTCGTGTGAAAAAGGATACGGTCCTTTCTTGGAAAGACTATTGTGTTAAAAAGGGCTACGGGCTTAAGTAACACAAGTCCCTCGTGCTGGAGGACTCTAAACTTTTGCAGCACTAAGTATAAAAAAATACGGTCCTTGCTTGGAAAGACCATCGTGTTAAAAAGAGCTACGGGCTTAAGTAACACAAGTCCCTTGTGCTGGAGGACTATAAACTTTCGCAGTACCCTTGACTAAACGATTATGGATCGCCTCGTCTTTGTTGTGCCACTGACCGTTTACCGCGTGGACTTGCTTGTTCGGAAAGATATCGATTTGTGTTTTGCCGATGCCAATAAGCATCCCTAGAGACTTGTAAGACTTGTTAGATGAATACGGTTCATCCCTTAATTTGATAAGAATTTTGATATGTTTTGTTCGGAAGGAACCTCGGCTAACATTTGTATGATTTTGGCTTGCTTTGTTGTGAATGGACTTCGGCTATTGTTCATGCAAAACCTTTATTACTAGTACCATTCACTGAGTTTCCAAGCTCACCCTCTCTATATATATGTAGGTGATGAGCAGGACGGCGGCGACGCCTAGATGTGTTTGCAAAGCTTGTTTGGATTTTTGCCACGTCGGCTTGACTCATATTTATGTCGGCCTGTTTTGTGTTTATGTCGGCAATGTTGTATCTACGTCGGCAAATCTTGAAAATCATGCTTCTTGGCCTATACCTTTTGTAATTGTACATGTCGGCTCGAGAAGCCTTTTGATCAAGATGTAACTTGTATTTTGTTGATCAGCGAGTAATTGTAAAGCCTTATCTTGTATGTCATTTCATTTGATCTATGCACTGCTCTCATGGACCACTTGTATTTTGATTTATTGCTTCCGCATTTGTGAGCCCCATATGTATTATACTCTGTTTGTGTGTGAACTTTGTAAGTGGCCTTCGGTAATCTCGGATTACTGGCCATCACGGCACCATTCTACTAGGGGCGGTTTGGGGTCGTGACAAACTTTATATAGGCTGAAGTGTGCTGCATGCACTGTGGTAGAGCACGAGTATTGATCTTTAGGTTGAAAAAAAGAACTAGGAATATGTACAAATTTATAGAGAAATTGCTTGTAATTAGTTCATATATGCCAAGTTTAACTAGTGAATCATGTGTTACTTTTTGATTTTGGTATATTGAAATTTTGTAATTCACTGTAGGAAAATTTGCTCTCAATTTGTTCATCTATAATGTGAAACCAATGTTTTTAGACCAAGACCTTTATTATTAACATTTTAACACTATAATTTTTTTTTTCATATGTTTGATAGATTGGCAATGGATGGAATATAGTTCGGGGAGCATCAAAGGATTACATTTTGAATTTTTGGATATATTTTATCATAGGTTTTTGTTATGAATTTGCAAGTTTGGAAGATTTTTTGGAATTACATGTTTGAAGTTTTTTTCATATGTTTGACAAATTAGCAATGGATGAAATATAGTTCGGGGTGCATTAAAGGATTACATTTTGAATTTTTGGATATATTTTGTCATGGGTTTTTGTTATGAATTTGCAAGCTTAGAAGGTTTGTGGGCATTACATGTTTCAAGTTTGGGATTGTAAGATATTTGTACTTAAATTGGATGTTTTGGATTTGATATGTTGTTTATATTTAATATGGTACTACTTTTGAATTAAGTTTATATTTTGGATGCTTTGCACAAGTGTGTTAATTTGAATTATATTTTGCTTATGTTTATAGGTTTATGAATTATGTATTGAACAGGGAAATTGTTAAAAAAAATTATAAATAATGAATTTTTGGTGACAGGTTTTTTTAGTTGTAAATTTACTTTTGGTGACATTTTATTTATGTTGCTGAAAGTATGTGTCAATTTTTTTAGCGACCCAAAACTTGATTGGTCGCCAAAAGTTTTAACATTCAACAACCAATTTTTTTAGTCACTGAAAGATATTTTTAATGACGCATTTATATGTCGCTGAAACTTAACATGTCATCAGCTGAAGGCTACTTTTAGTGACTAAATATTAATTTATGGCGACGAAATTTTAGTCTTTTGGCGACGGAAATATTTGGTCGCCAATTTATTTCTAAAGGCAACCAAAATTGATTTGGTCGCCAAAGCACTTAGTGATAGGGCTTCAACGACCAATTTTGTTCATGTCGCGGATACTTTCAGCAACCAAAATTATACTTTTGGTGACTAAAAAACAGGTCGCTAAAAGTGTTTTTTTTTTTGTAGTGACAATTAAATATACAAAATTATTCAGAATCTTACAAAACTAAGCAGCTATAAGTTTGGGCTAGCTTAATTTTTTCCCCCTCTAAATAAACTAATATTGTACTTTTTGTTTGTATGTACTAAAAATAATTAACCTCTTGAACATGTTGAGTTCATAAGAAGAATAAAATTTTTGACTTGATCTCTCACAATGAATAGACTTAAGTCACTAAGCAACTATGTAGCTTCAATATAATTTTTTTTTCTATGCAAATAATTTATTTGAATTATATTACATGCTTAGCAGGCAAGGCTCAGTCCCAATAAAAAGTCTTAAGGGTTGAGCATGGAATAAGGAGTTTAGGTCCAACATGAGGTAAGATTGCTCCAATTCCATGTTCCCTTTTGTCGTCATATCAACTATGTCTAAATTCCCAATTAAAATATTTGGGTTGAGGGAGTCATTTGATTTATTGTTTTGTTACAATAAAAGATAGTTGTTCTCGTGTATTTATAAAAAAGAAGTTTAGTTTTAATCATAGATAAAATGAAAATTTTATTAAATAATTGGTGTAATAATTGGGCTTAATAACCTTGAGGTTATGAGTTCAAGTCTTGGGACTACCACTTTGTGCATTATGCCAAAGGTTAGGTGTGTACTCAATCTTTCCCCTTCCAAACACACATTAATGTGTACTAATTGGGTGTTGTAATTGGTGTAATAATTGTGATTAGATAGAAAATACTCATATAAATTGATAATTTTTTGTAGGCTTTATTTTCATGCCAAATTTTAATATTGTATGAATATTTTTACTTAATTTCTTGTTCCCTTTATAAGAGTGAGAAATAGAAAGAGAGAACGCTAAATATTATCTATATATGTTCCTTGTTATATAGATGCCTTTTGTGAAATTTAATTAGAATTAATGTAATAAAAAGGAAAAAACCAAATTTCATTAATTTCATTAAGGGGAATTGCAAATGAGTGCTAAGTTAGCAAAATAATTGTAATTTTCATGGAACTACAAATGGGTATGTGTCCAGTGCAACTGAAAGTTGAGCCATGGGACATAGGTCTCACTTGAACTTTCATAAAAGCAAAGTGCAATTATTTTGCTTGAAAGGCTCACAACCATTGCAGGA
Source organism: Camellia granthamiana (assembly GCA_036172215.1). Lineage (NCBI taxonomy): Eukaryota > Viridiplantae > Streptophyta > Magnoliopsida > Ericales > Theaceae > Camellia > Camellia granthamiana. The sequence goes on along the minus strand of JAXFYN010000049.1, from coordinate 524,287 downwards.
GAGGAGGCCCAATAAAGGGAACAATGCCTTGATCAACTCTTAGTGAGTTGAGGGAAGAAGGAAAGGTCCACCAAGCAGCTTTTTGGAGATCGAAGGAAGAATTACAAATCCCTTGAAGAACTGATACCTGCATATGGAACACATCTCAACAAATGGTGGTTGCCAGAGACATGTGCAATCCCAAGGAGTGAGGTACCGCTGAGCAAGTAGAGTAGGGTGCTAGGGGGACATGATGCCATAATATAGCCATGTGCAAGATGAAATAGCAGCCGACTTGTCCCCTAAAAGTAGTACAACAGAATTGATATCTCTGAGAAGATGGGTTACTTGACGCTATATATATATATAAAGAGGTTGGTTCAATGAATAGAGGTATGAATAGAACATCTTCAGACATATACCCCTGGTTATCTCTTCTCACAATTTCTGTAGGCAATGTCAGAGTGCTCTCCAGCTGACAACACCGACCGGGCAGCAGCACTAATGGTGTTTGGGTTCCTGCAGGGATTTCAAGCTTGGGAGGTGTCATCCTACTTTCTTTACAATTTGAGAATTTTTCCCTCCTCGCACACCGACTTTCCACTAATTTGCAATTCTCCCTTACTTTATGATACCAATATAGAAAATTTTCGAAAATGCATTGTTAGATTGTAAATTAAAAAAAAAAAAAATCTATTTCTCTCTGTAAGTACTTTCATATGTTTCATGATTTGATAAAATGAAAAACATAACCACATTTGTACAACTAGATGGGAGACACTCATTATGTGAGTGCACGACAAACAAATTATCCGCAACAATTTTCTTGTAATGGCTTCTAATAATTTTTATATATATTTTATTTAGGAATGTGGGTGCTAAGATATTCATAAACTCCATGGAAGTTGAATTATGTGTGGTGAAATTAAAAAAAATAAAAAAATTATGTGAGGTGAAAACATGATCTCAGTTATGATGTTAGTGTCACTTTTGAATCAACCAAACAGAAGCCTCCTTGGAGCAAAGTGGCCCTCTTCTATCGCCTCCCTGCACCTAATTCTCCTATTACCATTCACATTTTTTTGTTTAATTTGTTTGCTTTGACTGCTATTGATGGAAAAGATCATCGTATTTCATTTTTTTGTAGTGTCACTAATTTGAGTTCTTGATCCTTTATAATCAGTCTACATTAGTTTTTCAGTTTTTCCTTAATGTCAAAAGTTTGTAAGTGAAAATGTCTATTTTTTTCCTCATTCCCCCCCCCCCCTCTTGCTGGTAGAAGGGAAAGGTTGATCGAAAGTTGGTGGCATGTTTTTTCTATCTCAAAATCCTTCTCAGCATTTGAGTTCTCTATTGTCTTTGGACAAAGCTTCAAGGTTTGTTTCACAAATTATTTTCTTTGTTTTCTAAACCACAAAACAAGGGTATAGAACTTTTGTTTTTTTTTTTTTTCTTTTTCTCCTGAAGGAAATTCTTAGAAAGAGCAATGAGATTTTCCATGCTAAATTTATAATTTTTTTTAAGAGTGTAAATTTGAACTAGATGTAGAGATTCTCAGTATCTCTCAACTTGGGCTACAAAAATGTGAAAGAACAAGAAAAATTAAAAAACTAATTTGGTTCTTGGTCTAGTTTTCAGTTCCAAAATGTGAGTATTATTTTGGTTAGTTTTATTCTAGACATATCTGAAATTGAGCTGACTTGACCTATACGCACGTCCATAGATATTTGGGTTGTTTTTAGATTTTAAAGTTATGTCAGATTCGTAAAGGAAAAATTTAACAAGTGAATTGCATATTAAAGCTAAGCAAGTCAAAATAGATCAAATAATACGAACTCCAATCAATATATTTATTTGTCCAAGCAGATGGCATTGCATATGCTAATGCACAAGGGGGCTTGGGTCAAGCGGCTGACATGAGAAGATACGGATATCAGGTAAATACTTAAATAGAAAGTTTTATTTATGAGTACAAGTAGATGAATACTATTCATGAAAAGATTTCTAAAAATAGTTTATATTGGTATTTTGTCATTGCATTAGCAGGTAGTTTACAAATTAATTTTTTTCAAAAGTTGAAGGATATAATATCAGGGAATAAAAAAAATGCACCACCCATCTGGTAGTATATTAGGATGGATGCAAAAGTATATATATTACCAAAAGAACCACATACCCACCGCCTGAAGCCGAGGTTGCTATGATGTAATGCATGCATATGTGCAACGTTAGGCCCCATATTTTCATGTGGGCCTTACATATCAATGGTGACTGGGTCTCCTTCAACTTTACGCATGAACAATAGGATTGCTATTTTGAGTAGGAGAAAAAAAAACTTTGATTTCAAGCGTAATTGTGACCCCACAATGATTTGTAATAAAAACATTAATGACTTTGCTCACCACAAAATTCGTAACTTTAAATGTTCATACATTACCACAACAGTTTATAAGTAAGATTTTTCTTATGGTACGCTCCTTGGTAATTACACCAAGATAATTTGTAACTAACATGAAAAAAATTCCTAACTTTTGTTATGATAGGAGGGTGTATATAGTAGTCCCACTTTACAAACACAGTGGCTCCTATGATTTTTCATGAGTTATTTTAGAATCGAGATTCCAGACTCTTGATGGAAATGTCTGAAAAGCATTCCATTTAACTTCGTAAAAATGTAGCAACTAACAAAAAAACCGCGTGCATGGAAAACCTATGCTTTCAAATTGAAATTGTAATTTGGCAATTCTAACAAATTGGTCTAAATATGACAAGGATTTTCAAATTAGGAACCATATTCTAAATTTAGAACCTTGGCGACCAGACCACTGCCCATCCACTTCCTGTAGTTCGTTATTGGCTTTGGATTAACAAATGTTATCAAATCCTCGAATTTTCTCTTCAAGCTTCAGCAGAACTGTTAACGGCATAACTACTCCTATATATGCCAAATTTTGTAGCTGGTTTATTATATTTCTTAAAAGTGGCCAAAGCATTTTTCCACTTGTACTTCAGCTTGAGTGCTATATTTATATATAAAATTCGGCCGAAATGTGGCAACTTGATGATGAATTTTAAACCCTAGAGATACATTTCCTTTTCATAGATAAATTTTAATTATTTCTTCTTCTTTTGTAGATGTTTTGTGGGTTTAGATGTTGAATGGTTCCAAACTCTCTTATGGATCTTACACTTGTTTCTGTTTCAAAACATTAGGTTATGTGAAATATTTTACAAATGATGTCACATGATGTCATAATGCTTGTTCATTGTTACTGATATCTATTTGTAGCAAAATCACCATTTTGTCAGTGATTCAAGACTAATTTTCCAACCTGTCTAAAAAAAAAAAGAGGACTTATTTTCTATTATTTTGAGGTAAATATGAAGTCAATTAGCTTATATTAGCATTATTTCTCTCTTGATTTTTTCCCCTTATAAATTTATAATCAAATTTCAAATTTCTTTCTAACAATCGTCAAAATTGATATTGTAGTTTTCTTCAGGATTTTTTTCCCTTTTAACTACAATCCCTCGCAACTTCTATATTTGCAGGAACTGACCACACCATGGAATTCATATATTCATTATTTAGTAAACAGTTGGGACATTACATAAACCTTAATCCAAACATAAAAAAACTCAAAAGAAAGATAAGGATTTGAGCACTAAAGTAGATGATGTAGAAACAGAACTGAGAGGCACAGTGCACCATCCAACCAAAAGACCAAGGAAAGTGGCTCAACATTGGTGTAAAAATTCACAAGAGATGATAGAATCCATGCAAAGACTTGAGGAAGAAGTAGATAGACTTGGACAATAGATGTTTGTCTTACGTGCATTGTTGGGAAAACACGTTGAGGAGAAGATTCAAGAGGTAGTAGAACTACAAGAACAACATAATTTTCCTCATGGTGTGCTGATTGATGCTCCTCCAACTTCTGAACAGTTCATACCAACAGCAAGATTTTTTTGTGGAAGTGAAACCATAACTGCAAGGAATAAGGGGAAATACTTGATGGATGATGAGGTTAGAAGGATTAACACTACTAAAAAATTGGTATTTGCATTGGAAATATTTGCAAAGGTGCAAATATCATTGCAAAATGTTGACCTTTTTGTCATTGTGAAAAATATTATTTGCGACCAAAATATTTGTAATGACAATGCTGTAGTAAAAAGTGAGTGTTTGCTATGGCATTCCCCGTGCTAATGCAAAAGTGTCTACAATTTTTTGCGATAGCGTGTTCCATCATTGAAAAAAGTAAGCGACTATATCATTTATGCGACAATTAGAGGTTGCCATCACTAATACTAAATTTTTATGGCAGCATTGTTGTCGTTGCAAAAAAAGTCGACTGTAATACAGTGATGTTTTGGCTCTCTATTTGTTTCCCCTGACTTTCCCTAAATTTTTTCCCCAAATATTTTCTTCTCTCTCTCAGCTGTCTCACTCATTCATTATCTCACTTTTGTAGCTCTCCAATGACAACCACCAATGTTGGCAACCACTTGCATCAGTAACTGATCAGTATCGACAACCACTAACTTGTTCGCCATCACTAAAACCCTTACACCTCGCTAAGCGATTAAGGGTTCAAGTCTTGTCAAAGAAATACTCCTCATCCCTACACTATGGCCCTCGATGTACCAAAGAATGGGTAAATTACTCTTTCAACCTCCACCTATCACCAAAATTTAACTTTGGTATACTACCTTCTAATTACAACAATTAAGTTGTCAAACTTGACCTCATGTTTCAATGTGGTCCACCCATCACTCAGTGTCAAAATTTTGTATGGAAGACACTGCACATTTTTTGGAAGATAGAAATTATAGCGTAAATTACATTTTTCACCTTTCAACTTCAACTCAAATTCCACTTTGGTCATTTATGTTTCAAATTTTTAATGAAGAGTGATGAGATAATCACATTGAAACAAGAGTTGCAGTTTGAGGACTTAATTGTTATAATTAGAATGTGAGGAACCAAGGTAAAATTCAAATGAAAGTTATAAAATGATTGGTATACACTCACACACATATCACGAACACGATTATAAAATATGTTTTGCACATATGTGAATGCTACCCCAACAGTCCTCCTCACCCCTCCACCCCAAACCTCTCTAATGTCTTCCGCCCTCTCCCAAACCCATATCCGCCACCCTCATCACTCTTCCCCACCCCTCTACCACTATCCTCCCCCTCCCTTTCCCCTTCATCGCCTCCCCACCGTTCCACCACCACCCTTTTTCCCCTCCCACATCCATACATGCCACCATCATCCCCCGTCTGCTACCATCGTAAACCATCAACAACAAGAATTCAACATAATATCCAGATCTAAAATTGCACACACACACACACACACACACACACAGATGACTTACTGGTGAAGTTGGGCATGGGCGCACAACGGTGGTGGCGACTTTGGAGGTGTTCAAAGGTAGTGGTTGTTGACACTGATTAGTTACTGATGTAGGTGGTTGCCAACATTGGTGGTTACCATTGGAGAGCTACAAAAGTGAGATAATAAATGAGTGAGATAGCTGAGAGAGAGAAAGAAGAAAAAATTTAGGGAAAGTCAGGGGAAACAAAATAGAGAGCCAAAAAATTATCGTATTACAATCGAGTTATTTTGCTACGACAACAACGCTGCCATAAAAGTTTAGTATTTGTGATGGAAACCTCTAATTGTCGCATATATGATATAGTCGCTTACTTTTTTGGATGATGGAACATGCTGTCACAAAAAATTGTAGACACTTCTGCATTAGTAAGGTAATGCCATAGCAAACACTCACTTTTTATGACAACGTTGTCATTACAAATATTTTGGTCGCTAATAATATTTTTCACAATGACAAAAAGGTCAACGTTTTTCAACAATATTTGCACCATCGCAAATATTTCCAATGCAAATACTCATTTTCTAGTAGTGTTAATCCTTCTAACCTCCTCATCGATCAAGTATTTCCCCTTATTCCTTGCAGTTATGGTTTCACTTCCACAAAAAAATCTTGTTGTTGGTATGAACTGTTCAGAAGTTGGAGGAACATCAATCAGCACACCACGAGGAAAATTATGCTGTTCTTGCAGTTCTACCACCTCTTGAATTTTCTCCTCGACGTGCTTTCCCAACAGTGTGCGTGCGATAATCATCCATTGTCCAAGTCCATCTGCTTCTTCCTTAAGTCTTTGCATGGATTCTATCGTCTCTTGTGCATTTTTACACCAATGTTGAGCCACTTTCCTTGGTCTTTTGGCTGGATGATGCTCTGCACCTCTCAGTTCTGTTTCTACATCATCGACTTTAGTGCTCAAATCCTTTATCTTTCTTTTGAGATTTTTCAAGTTTGGATTAAGGTTTATGTAATGTCCTAACCATTTACTAAATAATGAATATATGAATTCCATGGTGTGGTCAGTTCCTGCAAATATTGAAGTTGTGAGGGATTGTAGTTAAAAGGGAAAAAATCCTGAAGAAAACCACAATATCAATTTTGACGGTTGTTATAAAGAAATTTGAAATTTGATTATCAATTTGTAAGGGGAAAAAATCAAGAGAGAAATAATGCTAATATGAGCAAATTGACTTCATGTTTACCTCAAAATAATGGAAAATAAGTCCTCTTTTTTTTTTTTGGACAGGTTAGAAAATTAGTCTTGAATCACTGACAAAATGGTGATATTGCTACAAATAGATATTAGTAACAATGAAAATATGGTGCCTAACGATGCATATATGCATGCATTACATCATAGCAACCAGGGCTTCAAGCGGTGGGTGTGTGGTTCTTTTGGTAATATATATACTTTTACAATCCATCATAATATACTACCAGAAGGGTGGTGCATTTTTTTTTATTCCGTGATATTATATCCTTCAACTTTTGAAAAAAACTAATTTGTAAACTACTCGCTAATGCAATGACAAAATACCAATATAAACTATATTTTGAAATCTTTTCATGAATTGTATTCATCTACTTGTACTCATAAATAAAACTTTCTATTTAAGTATTTACCTGATATCCGTATCTGCTTATGTCAGCCGCTTGACCCAAGCCCCCTTTTGCATTAGCACATGCAATGCCATCTGTTTGGACACGTAAATATATTGATTGGAGTTTGTGTACTATTTTGACTTGCTTAGCTTTAATATGTAGTTCACTTGTTGAATTTTTCCTTCACAAATCTAACATAACTTTAAAATCTAAAAACAACCCAAATATCTATAGACGTGCATATAGGTCAGGTCAGTTCAATTTTAGATATGTCTAGAATAAAACTATCCAAAAATAATTCTCACATAATGGAACTGAAAACTAGACCAAGAACCAAATTAGTTTTTAAATTTTTCTTTTTCTTTCAAATTTTTGTAGCCCAAGTTGAGAGATACTGAGAATCTCTACATCTAGTTCAAATTTACACTCTTAAAAAAAATTATAAATTTAGCATAGAAAATCTCAGTGCTCTTTCTAAGAATTTTCTTCAAGAGAAAATGAAAAAATAAAATAAAGGTTTTATACCCCTATTTTGTGGTCTAGGAGACAAAGAAAATAATTTGTGAAACAAACCTTGAAGCTTTGTCCAAAGACAATAGAGAACTCAAATGCTGAGAAGGATTCTGAGATAGAAAAAACTTGCCACCAACTTTCGATCGACCTTTCCCTTCTACCAGAAAACCAAAAAGAAAAAACAATGAAGTAAGAAAATAGACATTTTCGCTTACAAACTTTTTGACATTAAGGAAAAACTGAAAAACTAGTGCATACTGATTATAAAGGATCAAGAACTCAAATTAGCGAAACTGGGAAAAAATGAATTACAATGATCTTTTCCATCAGTTGCAGTCAAAGTAAACAAATTAAATAAATAAATGTGAATGGGAATAGGAGAATTAGGTGCAGGGAGGTGATAGAAGAGGGCCATTTTGCTCCAAGGAGGCTTCTGTTTGGTTGATTCAAAAGTGACAACAATGTCAGAACTGAGATCATGTTTTCACCTCACATAATTTTTTTTTTTAATTTTTAATTTCACCTCACATAGTTCAACTTCCATGGAGCTTATGAATATCTTAGCATCCACATTCCTAAATAAAATATATATATATAAATTATTATAAGCCATTACAAGCAAATTGTGGCCGATAATTTGTTTGTCGTGCACTCACATAATGAGTGTCTCCCATCTAGTTGTACAAATGTGGTAACATTTTTCATTTTATCAAATCATGAAACATCTGAAAGTACTTATTGAGAGATAGATTTTTTTTTTTTAATAGAATCTAACAGTGCATTTTCGAAAATTTTCAATATTGGTATCACAAATTAAGGGGGTATTGCAAATTAGTGGAAAGTTGGTGTGTGAGGGAAAAATCCTGGCATTGTGAAGAAATTAGGATGACACCTCCCAAGTTTGAAATCCCTACAGGAACCCAAACACCATTAGTGCTGCTGCCCAGTCGGTGGTGTTAGCCGGAGAGCCCTCTGACACTGCCTATAGAAATTGTGAGAAGAGATAACCAGGGGTATATGTCTGAAGGTGTTCTATTCATACCTCTATTTGTTGAACCAACCTCTTCATATATATATATATATATCTATATATTGGGTCAAGTAACCCAGATATCAATTCTGTTGGACTACTTTTAGGGGACAAGTTGGCTACTATTTCATCTTGCACATGGCTATATTATGGCATCATGTCCCCCTAGCACCCTACTCTGCTTGCTCAGAGGGTACCTTACTCCTTGGGGCTGCACCTGTCTATGCCAACCACCATTTGTTGAGATGTGTTCCATATGCAGGTATCAGTTTTTAAAGAGATTTGTAATTCTTCCTCCGATCTCCAAGAAGCTTCTTGGTGGACCTGTCCTTCTTCCCTCAACTCACTAGGAGTTGATCGAGGCATTGTTCCTTTTATTGGGCCTCCTCTCCTGCAATGGTTGTGAACCTTTCAAGCAAAATAATTGCACTTTACTTTTATGAAAGTGCAAGTGAGACCTATGTCCCATGCCACAACTTTTAGTTGCACTGAACACATACCCATTTGCAGTTCCATGAAAATTACAATTATTTTGCTAACTTAGCACTCATTTGCAATTCCCCTTAATGAATTAATGAAATTTGGTTTTTTCCTTTTTATTCCATTAATTCCTTTTATTGGGCCTCCTCTCCTGCAATGGTTGTGAACCTTTCAAGCAAAATAATTGCACTTTACTTTTATGAAAGTGCAAGTGAGACCTATGTCCCATGCCACAACTTTTAGTTGCACTGAACACATACCCATTTGCAGTTCCATGAAAATTACAATTATTTTGCTAACTTAGCACTCATTTGCAATTCCCCTTAATGAATTAATGAAATTTGGTTTTTTCCTTTTTATTCCATTAATTCTAATTAAATTTGACAAAAGGCATCCATATAACAAGGAGCATATATAGATAATATTAAGCATTCTCTCTTTCTATTTCTCACTCTTAAAAAGGGAACAAGAAGTTAAGTAAAAACATTTATACAGTATTAAAATTTGGCGTGAAAATAAAGCCTAAAAAAATTATCAATTTATATGAGTATTTTCTATCTGATAACAATTATTACACCAGTTATTTACTAAATTTTTCATTTTATCTATGATTAAAACTATTTTTTTTAATACACTAGAACAAATATCTTTTATTGTAACAAACAATAAATCAAATGACTCCCTTGACCCAAATATTTTAATAGGGAGTTTAGACATAGTTGATATGACGACAAAGGTGAACACGGAATTGGAGCAATCTTACCTCATGTTGGACCTAAACTCTGTATTCCAAGCTCAACCCTTTTTGTTGGGGCTGAGCCTTGCTTGCTAAGCATGTAATATAATTCAAATAAATTATTTGTATAGAAAAAAATTATATTGAAGCTACTATAGTTGCTTAGTGACTTAAGTCTTATTCATTGTGAGAGGTCAAGTCAAAAATTTTATTCTTCTCATGAACTCGACATATTCAAGAGCTTAATTATTTTTAGTATATACAAACAAAAATTATTATATTAGATTATTTAGAAGGGAAAAAAACTAAACTAGCCCAAACTTATAGTTGCTTAATGCTCTGTTATCAGAATCTTACAATTCACGATTCGATTCGCAATTTTTGCAAAATCGATACAAATCTATGAGCGAATATATTTTGGAAATGAATCTATATTGAATCGCACCATTCACAATCGATTCACGATTCGATTCGCTTTTTATGATTCATGCAATTCTTGAAATTGTCATGTCTGACATATTTTTGACTATTTTTTTCTCCATCTTTTTAGTGAAAATAACATAATACAATTTTTAACAGCATTTAGTACCAAAATAACCAATATATATACATGATTCGTTGTTATTTTTGTGATCATGGAATTTTTAATAGGATCCAATCAAATTCAATCTGACCCAACATGTTTTCAATTTTTTTTTTTCATTTTTTTCCTTGAAAAATCATAATATATCTTCTAAAGATATTTAAGATTAAAGTAACTTACAACATGAATTATCCATTACTATTTTATTAAATTAAACATAGTTGAATATTATATAGGTGAGGTCAGTTATACTTTTTTAAATGTTTTAGGCTTTAAAATAAAAGATCCTGTATAATTCTTTCTTATTATTTGGTCATTGTTACTTGGAGAAGTATGTATGCTTATTGTCTAAATATCAATTTGTTGTTAAATTATTGTTATTTTGAAGATAGAGAGTTTGTATTTGTTTATTGTCTTTATTAAGAATGGTTGATAATTATCTAAAAAAGGGAAAATGTAAGATGGTGATCTTACATAAAAACTTGTTAACTTCTTACATATTAACCTATGTGACCATAATTTAAAACAACATTTTCATTTACTTTAGTCTAAATATTTCATATTCATAAGATATATTTAACATCCAAGTATGTAGATATATTTTCTAAGTAATTTAGAAAAAGTGACCGAATCTTTATGATTCACAATTCGTTTCAATTGACCGAATCTTTATGATTCACAATTCGTTTCAATTCACGATTCGGTACAAGCCCATTTCGATTCAAAATTCAAATCCCGATTTGACAACTATGGCTTAGTGACTCAAGTCTATTCATTGTGAGAGGTCAAGTCAAAAAATTTATTCTTCTCATGAAATCAACATGTTCAAGAGGTTAATTATTTTTAGTATATACAAACAAAAATTATTATATTAGATTATTTAGAGGGGAAAAAAAATTAAGCTAGCCAAAACTTTAAGCACGAAACTCAAGCCCAGGTTCAAAAAATTAATTGGGCCTTAAAAACTTATCCCACCATGACCCTACAGACCTATAATAATCTAACTAGGAAGGTCCATTGGGCAGATAGTCACTCCTATATGACGGTAAAAAGTTAAATTAAGCAACCAATACATACTTAGTGTGTTAGTTGATCATTTTATGCTATATTTTGAGCCCAATTAGGTTAAATAATCATAATGACCACAAATATATAATGGTGGCACTATCAATACCTAACCCTTTCATATTTTCTCTCTGTCTATTTATTCAAAAACACAACAACAAAAAAAAAATGCCCAAGTTTCAAACATAAATCTATTGTATTATTGTATTTATCCTAAATACTAACATATACAAATAGTTTTAGTAAATTACTCATTTTACATTGAATTCCAACATAAGGTTTATTTAGTTTGGTTATAACTGGATGAATATATGCTTTAGAAATGATGCATGCATATCGTTGCTGAGCATGATTGCTATGATTCTATATGCATACAGTGTACATCATTTGTGTTTAACCTGTTGGACTAATGTCATACTCAGATAAGGAGGATAAAATCATCTTATTCAAGGTGGTCCAGCCCTGTCATGGAGTACCATAGTATGTAACACAAGTCATGGAGTATTGTTATGTTGTGTTACATGTCCATGATGTGGCGATACATTCATTATGTTTTAAAATATGTTTACTTTTATTTTGTTGGTTAGTAGCAGTTATCTAGTAATTAGGAATTTTGATTGTATATGTTAGGATATTAGTAGGTTTACTAAGTAGGTATCTAATTTATTCTATTTAAATAGGTTGTATTCGATCAATATATACAAAGGGAGGCTGGAATATTTTGTATCGACTTCTTGGTGAAGTTATGGAGGTCTAGTTTTTTGTTATAATTTAACTAACAAGAAGTCTTTCCCCTCAAAGTGGGTCGATTATCAACTACTTAAGTTTTTTCTTCTTTATTTAATTTATTTATAAAGGGATTTATATCATGTGGTTACCTTTTCACTCTAGTTTAGGCCATCTCCAACGGTGCATCAAACCTTGCATCAGATTTGAAATTTGATGAATAAATCACTTTTTCTCACTCCAATGGTTTCACCAAATTGATATCAAAATGAGAATGGAACAAAAGTTTCATACCGTGCATCAATATAGAAGCTTGGCTTGAAAGATCTTTTCCTCAAAAACTGTTATTGAGTGTCAAACATCAAATAATAGCAAAAGAAAAAGTCTAAATCCAATAAAAAAAATGAAAAGCAAGAGCAATGAAGGAAAACTGAGTCTTAGGAATAAGAAAAACTGACCTAATGATGGGTTGAGGGAGTGATGATACAGCTGATAAAGAAGCTCTGGAAAGCAAACAAAGAGGATGATGAAAATCGATTTTACAGACTAACAGAGAGTTTCCTTTTGCCATTGACAAACTAGATTGAAGTGCAGTGTCAAACCAAAGTTAATAAAATATGCATACTTAAAATTACTGATTCTGGGTTAGTGGGAAGCGATATCTCCATACATGATGCATGTGAAGTGTTAAAATCTGAAGAAAAAAAACTGACTTGTCATCCATCCCACATACATTAGCTACATTCCGTTGGGGCAGTTACATTTCTTAAGAAATTTGCTTAAAATATAGATTATTTAGTATTTTTAAAAATTACAAATACCTATTATTATTATTTGGGGGTTACTTATCACTAAGTTCTATACACATATTTTAAACCTCATTTAATTCTAAAACAAAACTCTTGCACCAATTAATCCTACATATTTTTAATACATATGTTTTACTTTACTTCTTAGTTTTGAAAATTAAAGGAAGAGCAATTATTTACTACTTTATAGATCAGGTCATCAATCAACTATAATGGACTATGGTACGCTATCTACTCAGGAAAAAAAACCCAAATTCCTCTGTCCCATCTCTCAATACATTTCCAACTGCTGGATCATGTAGAAATCTCAACGCACCTGAATTTTGAGGCATGATCCAATGGTAAGATTGGAAAATTTATGTAATTCCCATAGAAGCATTGTTTGAATTTTAGAAGCATCTCCAATCATTAACCTTTTTTTCATCAAAAAGTGCTAAAATATGTATCTCCAATCCATTCATCAAATGTTATCAAATCAAGGGAAAACCATTTTTTTCATCAAATTGAGAATTCATCAAATCCTTCGTCAAATTAGAATTTGATGAAAATTTAAAAAGATGAAGCATTGGAGATGAATTTTTTTTTTAATCAAATTTGACGAAATTATAATTTGAGATAGAAAGGGAATTAAGCATTTTACTAAAATTTGTAATCCTTTCATCAAATTTGAAAAGACCAAGTTTTTTACTAAAAATGAAAAAATTGATGAAGGGTTGGAGATACTCTTACCGTTTGGTTGTTGGATTTGGGTAGAAGTTTGAAAAGGAAAAGAAAAAAGGCAGGTGAAATGTAAATAAAATATAGCTAGATTTAAGACACTTTTTTCGTTTTCCTTTTCAATTTCTTTCCCAAATGCATGAACCAAACACAGGCTATAGACTTGATTGGTTGAGAAAACCTAATTTAACGGCAAATATGTTTGAAGATCATGACGAGACCGTGTATCAATATACAAGCTTGGCTGGTAAGACCTTCTCTCCAAAAACCGTTATTGAGGGTCAAACTTCAAATAATAGCAAAAGAAAAAGTCTGAATCCAATAAAAAATAAAAAATAAAAAAATGAATAGCAAGAGCAATGAAGGAAAACTGAGTCTTAGGAATAAGAGAAACTGACCTAATGATGGGTTGAGAGAGTGATGATACAGCTAACAAAGAAGCTCTGGAAACCAAACAAAGAAGATGATGAAAATCGATTTTACAGACTAACAGAGAGTTTCCTTTTGCCATTGACAGCCTAGATTGAAGTGCAATGTCAAACCAAATTGAATAAAATATGCATACTTAAAATTACTGATTCTGGGTTAGCGGGAAGCAATATCTCCATACATAATGCATGTGAAGTGTTAAAATCTTAAGAAAAAAACCGGCCCTGTCATCCACCCCACACACGTTAGCTACGTTGCTTTGGGGCAGTTACATTTCTTAAAAAATTTGCTTAAAATATAGATTATTTAATATTTTTAAAAATTATAAATAGCTGTTATTATTATTTGGTGGTTACTTATTACTAAGGCCCCGTTTTTTTTTTTTTTTTTTAGAGGTAGAATGGAGGCGATTGATAGTGAGGGGATTAATAGTGAGGGGATTGTTAGTAAGGGGATTGATAGTGAGCGGATTAAGTAAGATTGTGTTTATTTTTATGATAGTTGTTAGTGTCGGGATTGTTAAATTATTTTTATATAAAATAAATATAAAGTATCAAAACAAATAAAAAATATAAAAACATTAAACATTAATGTTTTTTAAAAAATTCCCAACATGTAAAAAAAAAATTTTTTAAAAATTTTTAAAAAATAAAACAAATAAAATAATGATTTTTACTTAACAAAAAATACAAAAAATTATACATTAATGTTCAAAAAAAAAAAAATTCCCAACATGTAAAAAATAAATAAAAGTAAAAAATTTCTAGTTTGGTAGACTGTTTTTCTAATACGAAGTCTTGGAGGCCCTTCCGAATCCCCTTGGGGAGGCCCATCCGAATTCGGAACTCACTATCAATCCCCTCCCCATCTCTCAAAACAAACACAATGTTAGAGGGTCCCACCTCACAACCAATCCCAATCCCCTCTCTAACTCTCCAAAAAAACAGGGGCCTAAGTTCTATACACATATTTTAAAACTCATTTAATTCTAAGACAAAACTATTGCACCAATTAATCCTACATATTTTTAATACATATGTTTTACTTTACTTCTTAGTTTGGGAAATTAAAGGAAGAGCAATTATTGACTACTTTATAGATTAGGTTAACAATCAACTATAATGGACCAGGGTCCTCTGTCTACTCAGCAAAAAAAATACCCAAATTCCTTTGTCCCATTTCTGATTACATTCCCAACCATTGGATCAAGTAGAAATCTCAACGCACCTGAATTTTGAGGCATGATCCAATGGTAAGATTGGAAAATTTATGTAATTCCCATAGAAGCATTGTTTGAATTTTAGAAGCATCTCCAATCCTTAACCTTTTTTTCATCAAATTTAAATTTGATGAAAAAGTGCTAAAATATGTATTTCCAATCCATTCATCAAATGTTATCAAATCAAGGGAAAACCATTTTTTTCATCAAATTGAGAATTCATCAAATCCTTCGTCAAATTAGAATTTGATGAAAATTTAAAAAGATAAAGCATTGGAGATGATTTTTTTTTTTAAAAAATTAAATTTGACAAAATTTTAAGTTTGAGATAGGAAGGGAATTAAGCATTTTAATAAAATTTGGAAACTTTTCATTGAATTTGAAAAGACCAAGCTTTTTACTAAAAATGAAAAAATTGATGAAGGGTAGGAGATACTTTTACCGTTTGGTTGATGGATTTGGGTAGAAATTTGAAAAGGAAAAGAAAAAAGGTAGGTGTAATGTAAATAAAATATAGCTAGATTTCAGACACTTTTTTCGTTTTCCTTTTCAATTTCTTACCCAAATGCATGAACCAAACACAGGCTACGAACTTGATTGGGTGAGAAAACGTCATTTAACAGCAAATATGTTTGAAGATCATGACGAGCCCGTGTATCAATATACAAGCTTGGCTTGTAAGATCTTTTTCCCAAAAACCGTTATTGAGGGTCAAACTTCAAATAATAGCAAAAGAAAAAGAAAATGAAAAGCAAGCGCAATGAAGGAAAACTGAGTCTTAAGAATCAGAGAAACTGACCTAATGATGGGTTGAGAGAGTGATGATACAGCTGATAAAGAAGCTCTGGAAACCAAACAAAGAAGATGATGAAAATCGATTTTACAGACTAACAGAGAGTTTCCTTTTGCCATTGACAGGCTAGATTGAAGTGCAGTGTCAAACCAAAGTGAATAAAATATGCATACTTAAATTACTGATTCTGGGTTAGCGGGAAGCGATATCTCCATACATGATGCATGTGAAGTGTTAAAATCTGAAGAAAAAAAACCGCCCTGTCATCCACCCCACAAACGTTAGCTACATTGCGTTGGGGCAGTTACATTTCTTAAAAAATTTGCTTAAAATATAGATTATTTAATATTTTTAAAAATTATAAATACCTGTTATTATTATTTGGGGGTTACTTATCACTAAGTTCTATACACATATTTTAAACCTCATTTAATTCTGAGGCAAAACTCTTGCACCAATTAATCTTACATATTTTTAATACATATGTTTTACTTTACTTCTTAGTTTGGAAAATTAAAGGAAGAGCAATTATTTACTACTTTATAGATCAGGTCAGCAATCAACTATAATGGACCAGGGTCCTCTGTCTACTTAGCAAAAAAAAAAAGAAAAACCCAAATTCCTCTGTCCCATCTCTAATTACATTCCCAACCATTGGATCGTGTAGAAATCTCAACGCACCTGAATTTTGAGGCATGATCAACTGGTAAGATTGGAAAATTTATGTAATTCCCATAGAAGCATTGTTTGAATTTTAGGAGCATCTCCAATCCTTAACCTTCTTTTCATCAAATTTCAATTTGATGAAAAGGTGCTAAAATATGTATCTCCAATCCATTCATCAAATGTTATCAAATCAAGGGAAAACCATTTTTTTTTTTTATCAAATTGAGAATTCATCAAATGCTTCATCAAATTAGAATTTGATGAAAATTTAAAAGGATGAAGCATTGGAGACGAATTTTTATTTTTTTTAAAAAAATCAAATTTGATGAAATTATAAATTTGAGATAGGAAGGGAATTAAGCATTTTACTAAAATTTGGAATCTTTTCATCAAATTTGAAAAGACCAAGCGTTTTAGGAAAAATGAAAAAATTGATGAAGGGTTAGAGATACTCTTACCATTTGGTTGATGGATTTGGGTAGAAATTTGCAAAGGAAAAGAAAAAAAGACAGGCGAAATGTAAATAAAATATAGCTAGATTTCAGACACTTTTTTCGTTTTCCTTTTCAAACTCTTACCCAAATGCATGAACCAAACACAGGCTACGGACTTGATTGGGTTAGAAAACCTAATTTAACAGCAAATATGTTTGAAGATCATGACGAGACCGTGTATCAATATACAAGCTTGGCTTGTAAGATCTTTTCTCCAAAAATCGTTATTGAGAGTCAAACTTCAAATAATAGCAAAAGAAAAAGTCTGAATCCAATAAAAAAAATGAAAAACAAGAGCAATGAAGGAAAATTGAGTCTTAGGAATCAGAGAAACTGACCTAATGATGGGTTGAGAGAAGGTCCTGCATCTGCAACATGAACCTGGGCTTGATTCTCAGCTTTGAGAATGCCTACAGACTACCTAAATGCCCCTGCTATGTCGCGGGCCAAGGCACCCATAGCTTGCTGACCTACTGGCTCGGCCACATTGGCCTGACCAACTCCCTCCTGCTGCTCCGGAATCTCCTCCGGCATAGGCATTTCCTGCCTACCACGCCTACCACATCCTCGTCCTGACATCCTAATAAAGGTAACAAAGACGTTAGCACATTAATAAATGTGCCAAAACTATAACACTCGCGTCCTAACGCAGTGGACAACAATAATTCATTCCACGTAAGCACATAATCACAGAAGCACCTACGAATTTCATTCCTGGATAATGACAGTCCCGAGGCGTTACTAGAGTTCCGGCTGGAAACAACATTGATCAAGTGCTTTTCCAACAAGACTTCCAGAAACTCAAGGGTCCAATCAACATCCTAGAAACTAGATTCCATACCCGCATAGTCACATAAACATGTTATCATATAAGCATATAACAGTACAGCTAAGTCTCTATCAAACGAGATAAACCCATTGTGATACTAATCACTTCCCACATACCCAAAGTATTCAAACCCGGTACGCACTGATACCAAATTGTAACGCCCTCAAAATAAACCCACAATATACACAATATTGACATGCAATGATTTAAGAAAACAAAACATTATTCCATTCATCAGAGTATTCTTATTAAAAGACATTACATGTGATAACGAAAGTAAATGCCCTACGGGCTTACATCTTTCCAAGCCAACACTTGGACACAAAAGTCTGAGTACTAACTCAATTACACATTAAGCCCTTGGCTTGAGTTTACATGTAATATCAAAATAAAACAAATAACAACTAACTAAATAGAGTCTTCAACTCCAAATCCTCCCAAGCTAAGTCCTTGGAGGTAGCATATCACCTGGACCTGAAAATGATGTTCCCATATAGGGTGAGCCACAGCCCAGCAGAAATATACTAAACCAAATATAAGAATTGACTAAAGCAATAGCATTCGATAGATGGTTAACACTATAAATCCATTATATCATTATACAGTTTCATGACAATAATGTCCATGACATGTTTCACTTTCTGTTATTATTCAACTTTCCATTTATACAGACATGACTTAGAACCTGGCCAAAATATAACATGAGACTACATCTCACAGTAACATTACTTCCAATATCAACAATTCAAATGAGACTAAGGCTCATTCAAAAACACTTCCATAAATCAATAAGTACACATGATTGTTGTACTAGTGGAGTCCATCCCCTTTCTCCTCCCAAACAGGTTTGAGAGTCCATCCCCTATCTTTCCTCAAACCACGGAGTACATCCCCTATCTCCTCCCAAACAATATGCATATACAATGTATTAAACACTTGTCATATACAATATTCAATCAATACACGTATTTGCTGTATTAATTCAATCGTCATAATCAATGACCTATTCAACGTGATTAGTTTCAGTTTTCCCTAATCCACATGCAATGTCTACAACAATCACGACTATCCTCCACCGATAGCCCAAAACAGTTATTTCTAAACAGGAAATAAATGTATCAACAAATATAAACTCAACATTTTCATAGGTGAGTGATTAAACTATCCAACTACACTATTTAATCCCATAGTTTCCCAATTTCATGAATTAAACTTAATTCCACAATTTTCCCAAAATTAATTATATTACAACAATTAGAGCTTTTCCCCTTTTCTCAAAAACCAACCCTAAGGTTCAATTTTCTCAACTTGACACTACCAATGTCATTTTTCATGACTTACAATCACATGGAATTTAATATATGAAAAATTCCCTATTTCTCAAATTATAATTCAAACCCTAACTTTTCCCAAAATTACCAAACAACACCAACATATCAAAATGACCAAAACTTAGGAAAAAACCTATAGTATGGAGCAGGATATCCCTACCTCGAAGTTAGAACCCAAACGGAGATGAAGACCAAAGACCAACGTGCTCCAAATCCCAAGTTCTTCAGATTAAAACAAAGCCCTCAACCCACTCTATCTTTTTAATAAAGGACTAAGGTTAGATACTCACCCTAGGTAGATCAATTCGTAGAGAGAAGACAAGTTTAGAGAGAGAGAGAGAGAGAGTCGGCTCTAGGGTTTTAAAAGAGAAGAGAATGAAAAAAAAGATGTTTAACCCGTTGCTGCATACTTAAATATATAACAGGCTCGCTCGAGCGAAGGATTGGTCGCTTGAGCGACCAGATACAAGAAATCCTCGCTCGAGCGAAGAAAGTCTCGCTCGAGCCAAGAATACAAAGCTTCAGGTCTGCAACCAGAAGCACGCTCGAGTGTCAGAATGCTCGTTCGAGCGAAGAACTCGAAAACATACACCTCGCTCACTCGAGCAAAGGAAAGCTCACTCGAGCGAAGAAAAACAGCTCTCAGGTCTGAATGAGACGTAGACGCACGCTCGAGCAAAGGAACCTTGGCTCGAGCCACCCGACACAAAACTCCACTCTCGCTTGAGCGAACAAAACCTGGCTCGAGCAAAGGACCAAAAGCAAAGAGCTCGCTCGAGCGACAAACTCCTCGCTCGGACGAAGGACCAAAATTCTGGGCAGCAACCATTTGCTCTCAAACACTCCCAACCTGTAACAAACTTGCCCGATACATCCTATAACTCAAATAACAAGTATTGAAGGACGGAAACAAGACATAAACAACTGCTAATACCCACAGAACCATGTTCGAATCACTATACAACAAGGGATAAAACCCGGGATCACTATACTTGCCATGAGGCTATGTGCTTAATTGCTAAACTGCTTGAATGGCTGTGGATGAACAGGGCCGGCCCTAAGGGCAAGCAAGAGAGGCCTGCGCCTTGAGCCCCCAAATTTGGACTGAAAATAGGAGCCCTAAAATATAATTTTGTGTTTTAGATATATAAATATATATATATAAAGGCTCAAATACTATAGGCCCAATTGAAAATAGGGTCCAAAAAAAAAGTAACAAGACTAAAATTTTATTTTTTTTAAATATTTGTAATGATTGCTTCCTATCTTAATATGTGAAAGTAAATTTTTGTTTATAATTTTAATGATTATATGTGCAAGTAAATTTTTTTTGTGGCTACAAACAAATAAAAAAGTTATAACTTATCGTTTTATCTAATAAAAAAAAATTCAATGTAAAAGGGCCCCATTTCCGAAGTTCCCCTTGGGCCCCCTAAATCTTAGGGCCGGCCCTGTGGATGAAGGCTTGTTGCTTGAATTGGAACGATTCAACGAATGTACTTTTTAAGCCCACTTTGTTGAGTGGTAAATCAATTTTAAGCCCACTATGTTTGGTGGCAAATCCGCAAACTTTAAGCCCACTTGAGGTGGCGAATTCAAACCATTTTCACAAACAAACATGAAGTTAAATTGTTTCAATTCTAGCAAACTAGTCTATACTTGCTTGTATGCATCACATAGTAAAGCTAGCTTAATAATCAGAACAAGAGCACATAATGTTTATAAAAATCATATCATGATTAGTAGAGCGCAATCTTTTGATCGGGCGAGTGGGGGTGTTCAATTCATGACCTTCCCCTCTCGTATCTAAGCTCCTGAGTCGAGGCAACTTTGGTGATGACGAACGCGTGATTTTTGGCCCAAGTCATGGGTTTCCTAAATTTCCCCAAAATAAAACATTTAGGTGGCGACTCTGTATTTGGCAAAGCAATCCATTTTTAGCATTATTTGATTTAAAATCGATTTTCCAAAAAGATTTGCCAGATTTGGACTCTTTGGTGTTTATCAATTTCACATTGCACTTGTGAGATTAGATTCAGAACCACGGGAGTTCGAACTGTAGGGCTTCTTTTGAGTTTCCCGAAAGGGGGTGCGAAAAAGTTGAGCTACAGATTCTGGCGACTCCATTGGGGATTTAGAGAACTTGACTCGAACTCATGATATGTTATTTTATCTACACTTATGTGTTTCTTTGCATTTGTATTTGCATTGGTACGCCTAAGTCATTGTATTTGCCATCAACTATTCTTGAACGGCTTGCCAGAGGCTCGCTT
The DNA here is from genome assembly GCA_036172215.1 of Camellia granthamiana. NCBI lineage: Eukaryota > Viridiplantae > Streptophyta > Magnoliopsida > Ericales > Theaceae > Camellia > Camellia granthamiana. The sequence continues at coordinate 502,608 of JAXFYN010000049.1, read as the reverse complement.
GGAAAAGCTTGCCATAAGGCTGACCTTTTGCGGGCTCTGCCACGATGGGAACACAACCCTTGGATCTGGACTACCGCTATACCGTTTGATCCTCCTTTCACTTCTCGATGTTAGGTGTAAGGGGTATATTAGGTGGTCTTGCTAAGGTATCCTTTTTTGACCAATCAACCTAGTTGCATATCGAAAATCATAGAGACTGTTCCAAATTAGGACATGATGCTTACCCGAATGCAAGATTGTGGTGAAACCACTGTTTTTGAATAGTTTACCCTAGCTCCCGACGAAACTAGGACAGGGTAACCCTACCCTATCATAGGAGTGTTTTGGCTCTCACTTGCTTGATATGTGTTTTTAGAGTGAAACTCTGCAGGAATATATGTATCAGTTACAAGTTTGGGCATCAGTTTTGGGGCAGAAATCAGTGTTGAGTGCAGTTCTCCAGCATATGATTACAACTACGTGTTGTTTGTATCTGAGCCAGGGTGTTGTGCGGTTTTTGATTTTTGTTTTCCTTTTGCTTTATTTCTTTTTGCAGAGGTAGTTTTTCACCATTGCTTCAAACTAACTTGTTACCCCCCAAGCACTTTGGACCCTAGTGAGAAGGATTTATAGATCTAGGGATCTTGTCAAGGGACGACCGGTGTTTGTTTCACTTCCACCGGTTACCAGATGAAGGAGGTTCAAGCAGAATTCACCGATCCATCAGTCACCTTTTATTTCACCTGCGCCCAGTCAGGCCCAGTCTTCTACTTCTGCTCCAGAAAAAGAGCATTCGCCAGTTCTGATAGCTCAGCATCCCCTAGTTAGCATGGAAGATATGTTACATTAGCTCTAGCAGACCATTGAGACTTTGTAGCTAGATGCTACCCGCCAAGCGGAAGTCACGGCCCGCCAAGCTGAGGTTGCAGCCTGTCAAGCAGAATTGATAGATAGGCTTCAGCAATAGCAACCACAACTAGCAGTAGCCTCTGCATCCCATGCACCCCCAGTGGGTATGCCGGCACCCGGGGTCACAGTCAATGTTCAAGAGAATATGGGCATTTCGATAGATCCGATCCCACCTCAGACCTCCAAGGCACCTGTTTAACAAATGGAGGCGCCCTTTGAATTTGAGGTCGACCCTACCGCTCGGAAAGTCAATAAGCTAGAAAAGATTTTCAAGCAGGCACAGGGTGTGAATTCAATCCTGGATATTGAGGATGGCTATACTAATGCAGCAGTGACTCTACCGGATAGATACAAGATGCCGCATATAGATCAGTTTGACGGTTCTGGGGATCCTATGGTCCACTTGCGGCTTTTCTCAGATATTCTATGGCCTATGGGCCTATCTAGACTTCAGAAGCTGTCGCTCTTCGGCCGGACCCTGTCGGGTATAGCATCCATTTGGTATGCGAAGCTGGAAGACTCTGTGAAAAGAAGTTGTGAGGAAATGGCTGAGGCCTCTATAGCACAATACTCCTACAACACGTAGATTGAGGTCACAACATGTGATCTTGAAGTGACCTGTCAGGAGCCAAAGGAGGGCTTCTCGGATTTTGTAACAAGATGGAGGGCCAAGGCCTTTATGATGACTATCCGATCATCTGAAAAGGACCAAATCAGAATGGCAGTCCGTAACTTGTAAGAGAGACTATTACAAAAGATGATAGTCTTGCCTTTGTTTACATTTGCCGAGCTCCATGAAATAGGGTTCAAATTGAGGATGCGATGAAGCAGGGGCTGATAGACCATGACAAAGAACAGCCCAAGAGGCCTTTTACACGCAGTTCTAATGCGACTACGAGTGGTAGTGCAGCTGCAAGGCCTTCGGATGTGAGCATAGTCACCACTACACCCAAGACCGCCAATCCCTTCGCCGGTACATCCAACCCGACCTCACAAACCTCAAGTCACCAAGCCCGAAACCAAAGGGTCTTCACCCGACTATACATGTCCATATCCAAAGCCATAAGCGTGTTGATCAAAAAGAGGTATCTAAAGCCATTAGAGCCTTGACCTCTACCCGATCATGTCCCTCCAAAACATAACCCGGCCAAATACTGCGCTTTTCACCAACATCACGGTTATAACATTGATTAGTGCTATAGGCTGCATCATGAGATTCAAGATCTCATTGACAATAAGGTGATAGCGCCTCCTCAAAAACCCAATGTCACTATAAATCCTCTCCCACCACATAACCAAGTCCTACCACCCCGGCATATAAACTTCATACATACACTGGTCATCCCTTACGACCCCAGTATATATATCACCCCGTCTCACTTACCCAAGCTGGCGTTGTTCATCCATGAGAGGACAGACTTGTACATGATGAGCACGTCTTCACTCCAACCCGAACCCATGGTGGTGACGATGGTAGATGAAGGGGGACGAGCCTTGGTGGAGAATGGGAATGTCAGTCTACTGCCTAAGTGCTCCGTGGACTTATCTGAGGGAGAATACAACCCGTGCCACTATATTGTGCCAATCAATCAGACTAAGCCGGAGGTGGAGTTGCCGACAGGAATAGAGGTCAGTGTAGTTCCGGAGGATGGCCCAAGTTAGGGATTAGATGATCTAGTCGACCTGGAGGAAGGTATAGACAATTTGCAGTTCTTTGATGAGCAAGATCAAGGAGACGTGCATATTGATTGGTTCGATCTGAATGGCTCGACAGACAATTCTAGGTGGTTAAGCAGTGAACCCGACATAAATGAAGAACTTGAACCGAAGCTCGAAGAGCAGAAAGCGGGAACCACTGTAAGGGTCAGAATGGCTGATAGAAAGGGTAAGCTGCCGGAAGACACCAGTCTAGAATAGTTGGCTCAGGAATTGGGCATTATTAGTACTGCTGATATAGAGCAAGAAGTCGCATTGAAGCAGTTTTGAACAAGAAAGGGATGAGAACAACCGGAAAGCTGGAAAAGCCTAACCCCCTGCAGGGGATAATTATGATGTGAGAGTGATTACAATGGAACCGGACAATTGCTTGTTGGTTGTCGAAGGAGTATGGTAGGAAGATGATGATCTGCATCTTACCCACACTGATGAGGATTGGGGTAAACACTAGCTAGACGATACTTGGTACTCTGAGGAGGTGGACCATATGACCAGAAGTGGGCGGTACTTCAAGCCCCCACACTTAGATCAACCCGAAACATCCGGAGAGCATAAAGAAGATGAAAAACAGAAGGACAAGCAGTTGGAAGAAGAAGCTGTACTAAAGTAGTTAAAGAAGATCCAAGTTGATATATCTATCTGGGTCTGCTCATGGCTTCATGAGTACACAGGCAAGCTGTCCATCGACACTATTCCGGAACAATTAGTAGGACTGGTCTTCCCAGGTGGTGTCCCGCCAACTCTTACCTTCTCGGATAAGAAATTGTCGCCCAAAGGCTCTGCACACAACAAACCTCTATACATATCAGCTGAGTGTAGAGAAAAGTGGGTGCCAGTTGTATTGGTTGACACCGGGTTTGCAATCAATGTATGTCCGTCTCGTACGACTTATGCTGTTGGCTTGAAGCCAGCATATTTTGTACCTATAGCCCAGGTGATCCGGGTGTACGACAATACGAGCAGAGAGGTGATGGGAACAATACAAATCAGGGTTCAAATTGGTCTGGCTCAACAGGATATTGAGTTCCACGTCCTGGATATGCCTTCCACTTTTAATCTACTACTTCGACGGCTGTGGCTGCACCAAGTGAAAGCTGTTTCTTCCACCCTGCACCAAATGCTGAAGTACCCCCACGAGAAAGGGGTGGCAATAGTCTTCGGGAATTTGTCTATTCATCATCCGCTAGAAATCACTATACCTGTACTGGAAATTGTACACGGCGAAGAGGATATTTTCCTTTCAGGGTTTACCTTGGCTGAGGCATGGATAGTACAGAATATCTTGGTCGTCGATGAGGGCTTGTATGTCAGTGCCCAATCTGTATACTTCATGAACAAACTCCAACACATGCCAGGAATGGAGCTGGGAAGGAGTGGCTGGAAGGGCGTTACTGTATTGGCTGATGTGCCACATAACCCGCATGCCTTTGGTCTTGGTTATACGCCCACCAAAGAGGACTGGGTTCGGAAAGGGAAGGAAATGGTAGGAAGAGCCTGAGCTAAACAAACTGGGAAGCGCTATGAGCTGGTGCACAGACCAATCCGGGGGACCCTGAATGGTTATTTTGTTCGGGAGGTAGAAGACTTCCTATTTTGTGGTTTTCCCGAACCCTGGTTCAACTATGAGAGGCAACGGGTTCTTGGCTTTGAAATTTTCTTTAACTTGTAGCTGCAAGGCAATGATATAGAGGAAATGGCTGAACCGACTACTGAAGCTGCGAAGAGCACAGAAAGTGATTCCAATAGCAGCGATGAAATTGAAGTAGGGGTAGCACTGGCATGTCTCCTTTTAGATCCTCTGATCAATGTAGAGAGCTTGGGGGATGACCTGACCGTTTTCCATGATCGGGAACCAATCAAGTGCAAACCCTTCTAGCAGCATTCTGGATGTATCTGATGCACCCCCTCTTGTTTGGTAGCTGGAGGAGGGCTACTTCTCCAGCAGTTTTGAATCAGGTAGTGAACTAGAATCTGATTCCACAGAGTCTGTGGAGTCAGAATCAGATTCCGGTTCCTCCGAGTCTAAGTCTGGTATTCTTGGGGTTGATAACCTGGATGCCGAGGTTTTGTTCAGGTCGCCTTTTTCTTTTTATTTTGAGTTGGTTGTAACCGAGGAATTGGATGAGCTGGACTTGATGAATGAGAATGCCACTATAGATTCTAAGTATTTCTCTGTGCCTCTTGTTTATTGCATTAATAATGATTTTCAAAATTTTGATGAAAAAGATAAGGAAGGAATTTCTTTGGTTTTGAAACATTTGATTAATCAAGATGAGAAGAGGTTTGTAAAACCCCTTATTGATGAAATCATTTCGATTAATGTGGATACTAAGAAGGTTCCGTATCTGGTCCAGATCGGGTCCACGTTGTCTTCGGAGGAGCGCGAGCGCTTAGTCGCTTTATTAAAAGATTTCAAAGATGTTTTCACGTGGTCCTATGAAGACATGCCTGGAATCGATCCTGAGATTGTATAGCATCAGATCCCTCTTGACCCTGAGGGCCTACCTGTCAAGCAGAAGCTTCGGAGAATACGCCCAGATTGGGCCTTGAAGATTAGGGAAGAGGTCACCAAGCAGATAAATGCAGGGTTCTTGCTAGTATTTGAGTATCTAACTTAGTTGGCCAACATTGTTCCAGTGCCAAAGAAAGATGACAGAATTCTGGTGTGTGTGGACATCAGAGATCTGAACAGAGCCAGTCTGAAGGAGGATTTTCCTCTGTCACACATTGATGAATTAGTGGACTTCACTGCAGGCCATGCGCTGTTCTCCTTAATGGATGGATTTTCCAGGCATAACCAGATCATGATGGCACTCGAGGACAGAGAGAAAACTACTTTCACTATGCCATGGGGAATCTACTGCTATAGGGTGATGCCGTTTGGGCTGAAGAATGCCGAGGCCTCTTATCAACGTCCTACAACCACAATTCTACATGATATGATCCATAAAGAGGTCGAGGTGTACGTGGATGACATGATTGTCAAGTCTAAGGAAAGAAAAGGCCACTACACCGCCTTGGAAAAATTCTTTCAATGGATCAGAGAATACAGATTGAGGTTGAATCTACAGAAGTGTACTTTTGGTGCAACAACAGGGAAAATGCTGGGTTTCTTGATCACACAGAGGGGCATCGAGATAGATCCTTCCAAAATCAAGGCCATCCTAGAAATGCCACTACCAAGGACTGAAAAGGAGATGCGAGGCTTTATGGGTAAAGTGCAATTCATAAGATTGTTTATTTTCAAATTAACTTTGACTTGTGAACCACTATTTGATCTCCTGAAGAAAGGAAAGAAGTTTCAATTGGATGATCGATGTCAAGTTGCTTTTGAGCAGATCAAGCAGTATCTTTAGAACCCACCCGTGTTATCGCCGCCATAGCTGGGGAAGCCCTTGATTTTGTATCTATCAGTGACGGACACAACGATGGGATGCATGCTCGCTCAAGAATCTGAGAATAGAGTGGAGAAAGCCATCTATTACCTGAGCAAGAAAATGTTGGACTATAAGACCCGTTACACCCCGTTGGAGAAAGCTTGCTTAGCCTTGGTATGGGCCACCAGGAAGTTGAGGCACTACCCGTTAGCTCACTCCGTAATTCTGGTTTTAAGATTAGATTCCATCAAATATCTCTTTGAGAAACCGGCGCTTACGGGTAGGCTAGCTCATTGGTTGCTCATTCTCTCTGAATTTGATCTGAAGTATGTTACTCGCAAGTTTGTCAAAGGAAGAATGGTAGCTGAGTTTCTGGCACATCACTCAGTAGAAGGGGATGAAGAGGTAGAATACCTGTTCCCAGATGAAGCTATTCTTCAAATCGAGGAAGAGATTTGGACAATGTACTTTGACAGAGCATCTAACCAGTACGGTTATGGGATAGGGGTGTTGCTGATAACACCCCACAATTCTCATATACCCTTAGCCTTCAAACTCTGGTTTAAGGTATCTAATAACGAAGCAGAGTATGAAGTGTGTATCGCTAGTTTGGAAGCCGCCCTGGAACTAGGGGCAAAAAGGTTGGACGTCATTGGGGACTCGAACCTAGTTGTATCTTAAGCGAATGGAAACTGGAAGGTCAAAGAAGAAAAGATAAAGATTTATTATCAAACCCTAGACGTTCTGATTCCTAGGTTTGAAAAGTTGACTTTCACACATCTACTAAGAGAGAATAATAGGTTCGCTGACGCTTTATCAACTCTATCTTCTATGATAGACATCCCTCTGGGAGTCTGGATGCATTCGATCATCATTGAGCAGAGATATACGCCGGCCTACGAGACCATCGCCGCAATAGATGAAGTGCAAGATCAAAACCCTTGGTTCTATGATATCTGGAACTTCTTAGAAAATGAGGTATATCCACTAGGGCAAATGCTAAAGATAAGAGGGCAATACGGCAGATGGCTATTCAATTTATCATCTGCGGAGGAAAACTGTACAAGAGGGGTCATCTGGGAATGCACAAGTTGTGTGTCGACGCAGAGGAATCAAAGCGCCTGATGGAGTCCATCCACGGAGAAGAGTGTGGAGCACACATGAACGGAGTAATGTTAGCCTGGAAGATTCTCAGGCAAGGTTATTACTGGTCTACTATGGAGGAGGATTGTATCGGTTTTGTTCGGCGATGCCACAAATGCCAAATTCATGCGAATCGCATGAACATCCCGCCGTCGAAGCTGTACAACATGACTTCACCATGGCCTTTCTTAGTCTGGGGAATTGATGTCATTGGGGTAGTTACACCGAAAGGGTTGAATGAGCATGAGTACATTCTGGTGGCAATTAACTATTTTACAAAATGGGTGGAAGCTCAGTCCTACATAGTGCTGAAAGCATCGCACGTGGCTAAGTTCATCCGAAATAACATCATTTGCTGTCATGGAGTCCCAAACAAGATCATCTCAAATAATGGCTCACATTTCAAAAAAGAAGTAATAGATTTGTTGGAGAAATACAACGTGGCATTTCATAAGTCATCCATATACCGACCACAAACCAATAGAGCTATTGAGGCCACCAACAAAAACATCAAGCATATTTTGCAGTAAATGGTTGAGACCTATAGGGATTGGCCAGACAAATTGCCATTTGCACTCTGGGGCTATAGAACTTCAATCTGGATGTCTACAGGGCAACTCCTTATTCTCTTATCTATGGTATGGAAGCTGTTCTGCCAATCGAAATAGAAGTCCCGTCGTTGCAAATCATGGCTGAGTGTCAGATAGCAGAGGCAGACTGGCAACAGAGCAGGTTTAAAGAACTGATGTTGTTTGATGAGAGAAGGATGAAAGTATTGTATCATGTTCAGGGTTATCAACGCATGATTGCTAGGGCTTTTAACAAGAAAGTTGAGTCCCAGAATCTCAAAGAAGGGGATTTGGTGCTGAAAGACAACCGAGCTCGTATCCATGACCGTAGGGGCAAATTCAAACCCAATTGGACTGGTCCTTACATTATCAAAACTATTTGGTTGGGTGGAGCTATTATTCTCATGGATCTGGATGGCTTGGATTTTTCCCAACTGATCAATATGGACAAGTTGAAGAAATATTATCCCTGAGAGGCTCGCTAGGCTGAAAATCCAGAAGGGCGACATAGGAAAAAGTTAGAGCACAAAAGCTGAAAATAAAGAAAAACTGAGCTCGCAAGATTAAAAACCCTAAAGGGCGGCCTTGGCAAAAGTTAGAGCGCAAAAGGAGAGCATTAACACTAGAGAGAACCCGAACCAAACTACGTACGACTTAATTCCCATCTTCGGGATACGTAGGCAACTTCACCCTGAAGTCCGACCGTAAACACCTCCAAATCAACTGTCCTGTCCATGTGTTTGATCAAGTCATCTTTGTTCGTTCTTTATCTGAGAGTTCAGTTGTGACTTTCTCTGAAAATTGGTTACGGTGCAATGCAGTGGTATTCAGTCAAGGGGCAATTTGTCATCTTGTGGATTCGGGGTTGTGCATTTCGAGGTTGGATTCCATATGTGTCAGGTGGTGATCCTTTTCGAAAATGGTTTTGGAAAGTTTTAATAGAAGTTGATTTTGTTCAAATTAATCTTTTTACAACTTAGACCATTTTTGGACCGAAGAAAAATTTGCAGTGCTTACAACTCTAATTTCATTAATTTCAATACAAAGTTCTTTGACTTTCGATACAAATCAAAGTTGCTTTTATTACATTCATAAAACTTGAAAAGTACAGATCAGATCAATAAACTTGGGGCATAGCTGAGTCAGGTGTTCCTGCGTCCCCTCCCTGGGGCATAGCATTAGAAACTTGGCATTAGAGCTCGTGGAAGCTTCTAATGCCAAAGTAGGCCCAGTATGTGCCTCATCTTCAAGCCAAGCCAGGCACTCGCTAGAAAAGGCACAAGTGAAACTAGGAGTAGGAGCCAAAAGCTCTCTTGTCCTCCAAGCATTGGGGTATCTAGCCAATTGTGAGCCGCAGATGAAGAATGAAACCGGGTACTCTACCCCTTCTTCTGGGCAAATTTGGTCATGTCCAAACTGACGCCTGAACCGGAATGGAAAGTAGAATACACAGTGTGTAAGGCCAATTAGCTGAATGCCAAGTTGCCAAGTCATGCTGTAGCTCATCTCGGGCAGATCAAACCAGGGGCAATGCCAAGCAATGTCGACAGCAGATCTGTTGCACATCCAATGGCACAACCATCCCATATTCGGGAAATCCACTAGGTGGTGGCAGAAGAAATAGCCCCGTGCTGAGTATTCCGAGTAAGCATCCACTACCTTCAACCTGTCCATTAACCAAATCTGGGAAGGGATGAAACAAAAGAGAGATTAAAAAATAAAGAGATGAATACTGAGAGAAAAGGTAAGAAAATAGAAACGGGTTTTGAGAAGAAAAAAAAAAAAGAGCATGAGTGCCGAGTGATGTGAGAAACACATATTAGAGGGGGTGGAAAACATTACCTGAAGAAGTAATGGACTCCCTACGAATTTGTTTGTCTTTCACTGATGAAAGGCATCTAAGCCCATCAAAGTCTCAGCCAACACTAAGCCAATGCAGCTCTTGCCCTCTTTCAAAACTTAGGCTACTTCGACCAATTGAATACTATACCCGCCAAAACCAGGGGCAAGAAGAAAATGAGCCAACATGTATAAGAAAAGGGCGTGTTGTCAAAAACCCTGCCAAAGACGGTTACCGCAGTCACCGGCGTAAAAAAATTGATAAATCATACTGGGAATGTCTAGCTCTCCGTTGTGAACCAAAGATCGAGCCTCGTGTAGAGTGAGCTCAAACATCCGTCCTAAAGCTTAGACGTGGCCAAAACAGGACTGAGGCAAGATTTCCTCTTCACGCTGGGATTCTATTAACACTTGAAATTCTTCAATTGTAAGGCATATCTCTTGTCCCCCAAAGCTAAAGACGTGTGTAATCGGGTTCCAACACCTAGCTGCAGCATGAAGGAAGGAAAAACAAAGCGGAGAACGACTCAGTGGGAAAAGTGCATTTATACTGAAACCCGAAAAATTCATCTTTTTTGAGCCATTCAAAGTTGCAATCCAATTCGAGAGTTTTTCGGCGAAGAACGGTTCTATTTGTGAAAAAATTGCAGCTGAAATAAAGAAATCATGAAGCTCAGCCTTTTTGTAGAAGATAAGGCACTAAGTGGAAGCCAGGTGGCAACAATCTAGAGGTTCCTCACATTGATGGCCGACCGGCCATTGGTGATGGCCGACAAACCACTTTGGTAGCCGACCGGCCACCACCGGTGGCCGACAGCCTCTATTCATGGCCGTCAGTCTTCTTAGCAGGCTTGATATCTATCTCTATGTTGGGCAATGCTGGAAGCATGAGTTTGCTCTGCTTTTTATGTCTTTTAAGGTCTTGTTTTGAGTCCTTTTGGCCTTTAACAAGTTCGTTGAGTTCTATTCGTTTTGATTTGCTTATCGAGTTGTATTTGTGTTGTTCCTATTTATCGAGTTGTTGTTTTGTTATTTATCGAGTTGTATTTTCTTGTCATTTCAAAGTGTTTGTCGGTTCATTACCTGATTAAGAAAGTTGTGCCAATACAAGTGTTTCATTTTCATTATCAAATTCAATCTCGTTTTCATGCAATACGGTGCTCATGATGCAAAAATAACAACACCTTTTTCATAAAAACCTTGAGTTTTTCATTTCGATGATGGTTGTTTTTACAAAAGTGCAATACATGTTTTTAAAGCAAATAAAACCTGTCTGAAGCTGTAAACACCCCATTTTTGACCGACCTTAAGACTTAGACGTCATCGTTTGTGCACTCGGTGATTGCGCATGTTTGAGCTCGTTTTGGGTTTCCGGAGCCTCCGGCTGAGCGCCTTGTCTCAGGACCTCTTAACTCGCTCCTTTTGGCTTGGTTTTTGGACCATGCCTTGATGCCTTTGCCTAGAGGGAGACAGAGGCCTGTAGGCCACTTTTTGTGGCTGTAGGCTACTTTTTCCTCTTGTAGGCCACATGTAATGGCCGGTAGGCTAGTTTCTGGAGTTTTCGGCTGAGCGCCCTAACTCGGGACCTCTTAGCTCTCTTCTTCTTGGTTTGCTTTTAGGGCCATGCCTTGATGCCCTTTCCTGGAGGGAGAAAGAGGCATGTAGTCCACTATTCGTAGTCGTAGGCTACTTTTTCCTCTCGTAGGCCACTTGTAGTGGCCCGTAGGCTAGTTTTCGGGGCTTCCGGCTGAGTGGCTTGTCTTGTGGCCTCTTGACTTTCTTCTTTTGGTTTGTTTTTGGACCAAACATTGTTACCCTTTGCCTGGAGGGTGAAGCAGGGGTGTAGACCATTTTTCTCCCCTGTAGACCACTTTTCTTCCCTGCCAGCCACTTTTAGTGGTCGGTCAGCTAGGGTGGGTGGTCAGTAGACCACCTAAGGTGGTCGACAGCATGCCACCACCTTCTCCTCTCTTTGTAGACCCTTTTTCTCCCATGCCAGCCAGTTTTCTCCATTGTAGACCACTTTTGGTAGTCAGTCGACTAGGGGTGGTGGTCGGTCGACCATATTAGGTAGTCGGCAGCCATTTTTCAGCTTTTGCAGATATTTTTCTTGCCAGTTGTGCCAGCTGTTGGGCATAGGAGGCATCCTTCGTACACGTGTATGGAGGGATTGCAACAAGCTTCTAGCTTGTCTAACAAGCTTAAGGCTTGGACTTTTATATAAGGGGAGCTTCCTCCCCATTGAGAAGGGTTTTGAAAATATTAGGGCAAAACATATCGCTCTCTCTGTTGAATGCTCTCTCTCTCTTTATATTTGTACTATATTGTGCCTTAAAGTGAGTTTTCTTCACACTTTTGCACTGAAACACATAGTTAAACACCTTCACTCTTGAGCTGAGGTTCTTAGAGGTTGTATTTGGGCGTTTAAAGTTGGTTTTAGCTCAAGAAACTTGCTGTTATTACTGTGCTTCAAGGGTGAGTCCCATATCCTCTTTAAAGCTTTGTTTTGCTTAAGTATTTGGCCATCCTTGCATGCTCTTTTAGGCTGCAAAAAATTTTGTTTTTAAGTGTTTAAGATGTTTGTTTGAGGCCTTGTTTGAGTTAGGGGTGGTCTACCCCCTTTGTGGCCTATTTTGCTTTGCTTTGCTTTGTGGTCTCTTTTAAGGCTTTTCAAACCACCTTTGTTTGGACTTTTCACCACTGAATTCCAGAGGAATTTCAGTGGTGGAAAGTATGTTTTGAGACCCAAAATGGATGGGGGTGGTCCCCCCTTTTTGTGCTTTGTTTGCATGTGTTGTTGGCTTAACACTTTGGCATGCCTTTCTACCTTCTTTAGGCTCTATCTTAGCATGTTTTAGGCCTTATTCTAACATGATGTAACTCTGTTTTGGGTTGGTTTGGTTGCCTCTTGCATGCTTCATACACTTATAGTGCAATCCTCCTCGCTAGCCTAACAAGCTTCGTGCTTTAGACCACCATTCTAGCATGTTTTGGTTCCACTCTAGCAGGCTTTTACTCATATTTTAACATGCTTAAGCTCTGTTTTAAGTGGTCTTGGCCATGTGAGACTTGTTATTCATGGTTGTAGTGCAATAGCTTTGGCTAGCCTAATGATTCAAGGTCCTTAGGATGCTATGCTTGTGTTATTTATATGGTTTGGTATCATTTCACACATGATTTCAGTGCATATAGTGTAGTTACACTCTCATATTTGTCACTCTTCAATTGTGTTTAAGAGTTGTGGCCTTATGCCTTGTTCATGAGCCAATGCATGAACATCATTTTAGTCCCTTTTGTGCTATCATCTCGGCGCATTTTGGTCACTATTTTGGCATGGTTTAGGTCTATCCATAGTAGGTTTATCCATTTAAACTTGGTATTGCATGCCTCTTGTGAGATGCTCTTTACTAGCTTTGATGTTCTTGGCCTTCGAGCATGTTTTCCATGCATTATTTTCATGCTTTGATGTCATTTAACATCCTACATGTTTGAATTGCATTGCATGTGTTTGGATTGGACATTAATCAAAACACGAGGAATGTGGCATGTTTCATACACAAAGTGATGAGACGTGTAGCATTCCTTGGTCACTGACCCTCTTGATCATGCATGATAGAGGTGGAGGCTCTTATGTGTTATTTGTGCATTCATTGACTGGTGCAAACTTGGCTTCTCGGCCATCGTGCATTGCGATGCTCAGTTGGTGGCCCGAGAGTCGAGTACCGCACTCCTTTGAGCTTGAGAAATGATAAGGAGGGTGGTTGTGCACACATGTCTTGCAAATACACTACTGTGCCCCTGTTGTTCTCTGTTACAGTAAAAATTGGAGTCTGAAAAATCAAATGGTCGACCGACCACAAGGAGTAGTCGACCGACCAGTAGGGGTGGTCGACCGACCAATTTTTCTGGTCTACAACCCCCTTTTCTGGTCGGCAGTCCACCAGAGAGTCCCTATGTTGGAGCAGAAGCAATCTGGAAGTCTGTGCAATTTTCAGAGATCAAATCAAGTACAAACAGAGGCAATTGGTGGCATGGCAATGGATTTCCGAGTGAGGCAATCGAGCATGCATGCATCCCTCATCCTGAGGCCATTTCAACACTTTAGTTAACTTAGAGTAAGCTGTTATCTTAGTCATAAAAGTGTTGTAATTAATTAGTTAATGTATTTAATTAATTAATTCATTTTGTGCTTTAATTAGCTTAGATTAGCTAATCGTTCAATTTGTATTGTAATAATTAATTAGCTAAGTTAGTTAATTAGTTGGTTTGTTATAAGTAGCTCAGCTTAGATTAGCTTAGCTTATTTATTCGGACCCTCCGTCGAGAGGGCAAATGTTGTAATAAGTGTGCGTGTGTGTATGAATGTCTTCTAACTCCACGTCTTTCTCCCTTTTACTTATCCGCTTACGATGGTTAGTTTAGGGCATATTTCAATTAGCATCCTTATGCTTGTATGTTTGCATCATTCATTTGTCTTGCATGCACCGGTCTCGGCGCATCATTCAAACTGCATTGTATTTCAATACCTATTTGAATACATGTATCAAATCGTTGCATTCATATGCCATCTTAGATAGCCGAGCCTACTTAGTCGCATTTTTGCATATGTTGCATTAGGCACTTAATATAGTTAGGATCATGCATTGATTTCTAATTAGCTTTTGTTTTGGCTCGGAGTACTCGGTGAGTCTTTAAGCTTTAGCATATTTGCATGTCTATAAGTGTTGCCATGTTAGCATGCTTGCCATGAGACTATGTGCTTAATTGATTAACTGCATGAATGCCTGTGGATGAAGGCTTTCTTGCTTGAATTGGAACAATTCATCAAAATGTGAGTTTTAAGCCCACTTGAAGTGGCAAATCATCATGTTTTAAGCCCACTTGAGGGTGGCAAATCTGTGCTTTAGCCTACTTGCGAGTAGCAACTTCAAACCATTTTCAAAAACAAATATGAGATATTTTGTTCCAAATTGAGTGATTTAGTCTATACTTGTATGTTGTGCACATCACCTAGTAAGCTAGCTAATAACCAGAATAAGAACACATGTATTTTCAAAAACAACAAATCATTTTTAGTAGATGCTGATCCTTTGATCGGGTGAACAAGGGTGCTCATTTCATGACCTTCCCCCCTCGTACCCAAGTTCTCGAGCCGAGGCAACTTTGGTGATGACGGACACGTGGCCTTAGGCATGAGTCAGGGTTTCCTAAATTTTTCCGAAATAAAATATTTAGGTGGCGACTCTGAAATCTGACAAAGCAGTCCATGTTTGGTGCTTTTTGATTAAAATCAGTTTTCTAAAATGATTTGCCGGATTTGGACTCTTTGGTGATTTATCAGTCTTACATTGCACTTTATGAGACTAGATTCAGAACCATGACAGGAGTCCGAACTGTAGGAGACCGATTCAAAGCCTCTCCGAAAGGGGGGCAGCGAAAAAGTCGAGTAATAGTTTCTGGAGACTCTACTGGGGACTTAGAGAACTTGACTCGAACATCATGATATGTTGTTTTGTTTACACTTATGTGTTTCTTTGCATTGGATTTGCATTGGTGTGCCTAAGTCACAGTGTTTGCCGTCTACTATTCCTGAACAGTTTACCGGAGGCTTACTTGGAAAAGCATGCCATAAGGCTCACCGGTTACGGGCTCTACCACGATGGGAACACAAACCTCGGTTTTTTCGAGTCACCCTTTTGACCATTCGACCTAGTTGCATATCGGAAGCCGTAGTGACCATTCCAAACTAGGACAGGTTGCTTACCCAAATGTAGGTTATTTGAAACTTCATGTGTACGTAGTGAACCCCTAGTTCCTGATGAAACTAGGACATGGAAACCCTACCCCATCATAGGGGTGTTTTGCTCTCACTTGCTTGATATGTGCTTTTAGGGATGTGTCTCTATAGGATTGTGCGCATCAGTTGCAAGTTTGGGAATCAGTCTGAGGACATCCGTGTTTGGGGGTATTAGTTTTGAGGCAGTGACTTGGGGGTAGTGATCAGTGTTGAGAACAGTTTGTTGAGCTTGTGATTATCAACTGTGTGTTGTCTTTATTTAAGCCGAAATATTGTCCGTTTTTTTTGGTTGTTGTTTCCTTATTTTGCTTTATTTATCTTTTTGCAAGATAGTATAGCACGATTGCTTCTGAACAGGCAGATTCCCCCCAAGCACTTTGGATTAGAGGGAGAAGACTTTCCAGATCTGAGGATCTGATTGACGGACAACCAGTGTTTATCTTGCTACCCCCAGTTACAAGACGGAAGGCAGTTAGGCAAAGAGTATCAGTACAACAATCAGTTCAGCGGTCTTTGTCTACCCCACCTGTGTACAGTAGGGATCAGATTTTCGTTTCTCATACAGAGAGGCATACACCGGAACAAACAGATCAGCAGTTTACAGTTGATATGGAGGAAATGATGCATCAACTCCAAGAGACCATGTAGACCATGCAGCGAGATGCTGCTCGACAGGCAGAGGTTACTGCCCGCCAGGCAGAAGTTATAAACCAGTAGGCAGAACTAATTGCCAGGATTCAACAACAGTAGCAACCACAGCAAGCCGGAGCATCTGCTTCGCATCCACCCCCACCCCCACCCCCACCTAGGGTTCCGACACCCGGGGAAACAGTTCATGTCTAGGAGAATATGGACGTTCCAACAAGACCAGACCCACCACCAGTCGCACCAAAGACTTTAAAAGCGCCAGCCTTCCTAGCTGACACACCGTTCGAATTTGAGATTGATCCAACGGCTCTGAAAGTCAGTAAGCTTGAAAAGCTGTTCAAGCGAGCTCAGGGAGTTAACTCAATCCCCAATATAGAAGATAGTTACACTGATTCGGCGGTAACCTTGCTGGATAGGTTCAAGATGCCACACATCGACCGTTTTGACGGTTCTGGCGATCCTTTGGTTCATCTGAGGCTATTCTCGGATATTTTGCGCCCGATGGGCTTAACGAGACTCCAGAAACTCTCACTCTTTGGTCAGACCCTGTCGGGTATTGCGGCCATCTGGTACGCCAAACTGGAGGACTCAGTGAAAAGAAGTTGGAAGGAAATGGCCGAGGCCTTCGTCGCGCAATATTCATACAATACCCAGATCGAGGTCACGACCCGTGATCTTGAAGCGACCAAGCAAGAGCCGAAGCAAGGCTTTTCTGACTTTGTCACTCGATGGAGGGCCAAGGCCTCCATGATGACAACTCGGTCACTGGAAAAGGATCCGATAAGGATGGTTGTACGCAACCTCCAACCTAAGTTGATGCAAAAAATGATCGTCTTACCCCTTCCCAGCTTTGCTGATTTGCACGAGATTGGGGTACAAATTGAAGACGCTATGAAGCAAGGTCTGATTGACCAAGACAAGGAACAGCCCAAGAGGGCATTTACCCGCAGTTCGAATGCAGACACAAGTTGTGCTACAGCTGCTAGAACTTCAGACGTCGGCATGGTCACCACCACCACACCAAAAACAGCCACCCCATTCACCGGTGTGTTTGGGACTAGCTCACAAATAAGCAAATATCCATCCCGAGGCCAGAGTACTTTTAATCCATTGTACATGCCTCTGTCCAAAGCCCTGGGGGTTTTAATCAGAAAGGGGCATTTGAAGCCCCTAGAGCCGTGGCCATTAACAGACAAACTTCCTTCTTCCCAAAACCCGGCCAAATATTGTGCCTTTCACCAACAGCATGGTCTCAACACCAACCAGTGCTACAGAGTACATCATGAGATCCAGGATCTTATTGACAACAAGGTGATTGTGCCTCTTGACAAGCCAAATGTCACCACTAACCCACTCCTACCATATAACCAAGCTTCACCACCCAAGCAAATCAACCTAATCCAAATCGTGGCCATCCTGTATGACCCAAGCATATGCATCACGCCCTCTCACCTACCCAAACCTGAGGCGTTCATCCCAGATAGCACGAATTTGTGCATGATGAGCACCTCCCCAACCCAACCCGAGCCAATGGTGGTGGCCATCGAAGACAGAACTGGGATGACTTTGGAGGCAGATGAGAATGTTGGTTCAGAGCCTGAGGGGTATGAGAGCTTTGCTGAGGAAGCCTACAACCTAAATGGTTATATCGTATCAACAGATCAGGTCAAGCCGAGGGTAAAGTTGCCGGTTGGGGCAGAAATTAGTGTGGTCTGGGAGGATGGACCTAGTCAGGGGCTAGATGACCAAGCAGAGCTGGAAGAGGACATTGCAAATCTGTAGTTCTCTGAAGAGCAGGACCCGGGGGACGTGAGCGTCAACTGGTTTGAATTGAATGGATCAGCAGATACCATTGGGTGGCTCAGTGACGAACCAGATGTTAATGAGGAATCTCAGCTAGAGGAGGGACCGTCAGAAATGGAGACATCAACAGTGGCCGGAAGAGCAGAGAAACAGAAAGAATCGCCAGAGAGCACCGGTGCAAAGAATTTTGCTCGGGATCAGGGTAGTTTGAGTACAGTAGATACAGAGCAAGAAACCGCACTGAAGCAGTTTGAGCAGGAGAAAGTTGATAATGACAACAGGGCTAGAAAAGCCATGACACCTGAGGGAGCGGAGTGTGCTATGAGCGCAGAAACAGTTACAACGAAGTCGGACAGCTGTCTGTCGATTGCCGATGGCATGTGGTGGGAAGACGACGACTTACGTCTTGCCCACATTGACGAAGATTGGGGGGCAGAACCAACCGGATGACATCTAGTATGTTGAGGAGGTTGACCATATAACCAGGAGTGGGCGGTATTTCAAGCCCCCACACTTGGACCCCGGAGGCTTCCGAAAAAGATAAAGAAGCAGAGAGGCAGAAAGAAAAACTGCTGGAGGAGGAGGTTGTACTGAAGCATCTTAAGAAAATTCAAGCAGACATCTCCATCTGGGGTCCGCAATTAATGTATGTCCGTCGAGAACGGCATATGCTATCGGGTTGAAGCCCGCGGATTTCATGCCTACAGCCTAAGTGATACGAGCCTATGACAATACTAGCCGAGAGGTGATGGGGACTGTACAGATTAAGACTCAGGTTGGCCGGGGACAATAGGACATTGAGTTCCATGTCTTGGACGTTCCAGCCACTTACAATCTACTCCTTGGGCGGCGGTGGCTGCACCAAGTGAAGGCCGTCTCTTCCACCTTGCACCAGATGCTAAAGTACCCCCACGAGAAGAGGATGGCAATCGTTTTTGGGAATTCTTCAAATACATCTGCCACCAGAGGTTTCTACACCAGTTATGGAGATTGAGCATGGCGTTGAGGATGTATTTTGTCAGGATTTGCCCTAGCTGAAGCCCGAGTTGTACAAGATAAAACAAGCTGGAAAGCACTATGAGCTAGTGCACAGACCTATCCAAGGGACCCTAAACGGATGTTTTGTCCAGAAGGGGGAAGACTTCCCATTTTGCGGCTTTCCAGAGCCCTGGCTGAATTCAGAGAAGCGGCGCTTGCCTGGCTTTGAAATCTTTTTTGACCTTTAGTTGTCAGGGGATGAAGTTGCCGAAGAGCAGACGGACCCACTGGCTGAGGCTAAGTAGTGCAAGGAGGAAGATTCCGAGAACACATAAATTGAAATAGGGGTAGCACTGGCATGTCTCCTCTCAGATCCTCATATCACACCGGAGTGTGCGGGGGACAACCTCTTAGTTTCCATGATTGGAGATCACTCAGTTGCGGGCCCTTCTTCTAGCATTCTAGACGTATCTATCGCACCTTCCCTCATTTGGCAATACGAGGAAGTCTTTTTATCTAGCAGTTCTAGATCAGGTGGTGAATCGGAATCTGATTCCACAAAGTCTGGTGAGTCGGAATCAGATTTTGATTCCTCTGAGTCTGAGTCCGGTATTCCTAGGGTTGATAACCCGAATACCGTTGTCCTGTCCAGGTCGTCTTTTTCATTTTCCTTTGAGTTTGTTGTAACCGAGGAATCTGACAAACTGGATGTTATCAATGAGAACGGTACTGTTATGGCTTTTGAGTACTTTTCTGTGCCACTCGTTTATTGCATTAATCAGGACTTTCAAAACTTTGATAAAAAACAATGAGGAAGAAATTCCTCTAGTTTTAAAGCGTTTGATTGAACCAGAGGAGAAGAGGTTTGTAAACCCTTTAGTTGATGAAATCACTACAATTAATGTTGGTACTGAGAAGGATCTGCGGCTGGTCCAGATCAGGTCCATGTTGTCTTCTGAGGAACGCGAGTGCTTAGTCGCTTTATTAAAAGATTTCAAAGATGTTTTCGCATGGTCCTATGAAGACATGCCTGGAATCGATCCTGAGATTGTACAGCACCGGATCCCTCTTGATCAAGAGGTCCGACCCGTTACGCAGAAGCTCCAAAGGATCCACCCGGATTAGGCTTTGAAAATCAAGAAAGAGGTCACCACGCAGATCGACATAGGGTTCCTGTTAGTATCTGAGTATCCAACTTGGTTGGCCAATATAGTTTCGAGCTCAATTTTTCTTTTTTTCTAATTTTTTGTGCTCTAACTTTTGCCTAGGTCGCCCTTTTGGGTTTTCGGCCTAGCGAGCCACTCAAGGGTAGTATTTCTTTAACTTGTCCATGTTGATTGGTTGGGAGAATTCAAGGCCATCTAGGTCCATAAGAATGACAGCTCCACCCGACCAAATAGATTTGATGATGTAAGGACCAGTCCAATTAGATCTGAACTTGCCCCTAGGGTCATGGATGGGAGCTCGATTGTCTTTGAGAACCAAATCCCCTTCTTTCAGATTCCTAGACTTAACTTTCTTGTTGAAAGCCTTGGAAATTTTGCGTTGATAACCTTGGACGTGGTACAGTGCTTTTAGCCTCCTCTCATCAAACAGCATAAGTTCCTCGAACCTGCTCTGCTGCCAATCCACTTCTACTATTTGGCACTCAGCTATAACCCGCAGCGACGGAACCTTAACTTCAATCGGCAGAACAGCTTCTATCCCATAAACCAGAGAATACGGAGTTACCCTAGTAGATGTTCGAATTGATGTTCTGTAGCCCCAAAAAGCAAATGGCAGCTTATCAGGTCAGTCCTTGTAGGTTTCCACCATCTTCTGCAGAATGTGCTTGAAGTACTTGTTGGCAGCCTCAACAGCTCCATTGGTTTGCGGCCGATATGTGGATGACTTATGAAAAGCCACGTTGTATTTCTCTAACAAGTCGATCACTTCTTTCTTAAAGTGGGAACCATTGTCCGAGATGATCTCATTCGGGACCTGATAGCGATAGATGATATTATTCCTGATGAACTTGGCTACATGTGACGCTTTCAGCACTGCGTAGGATTGGGCCTCGACCCACTTTGTAAAATAGTCTATTGCCACCAGGATGTACTCATGCCCATTTGACCCCTTCAGAGTAACTGCCCCAATAACATCAATTTTCCAGACTGAAAATGGCCATGATGAAGTCATGTTGTACAGCTTTGACAGCAGGATGTTCATGCGATTTGCATAGATCTGGCATTTGTGGCATCGTCGAACAAAACTAATACAATCCTCCTCCATGGTTGACCAGTAATAACCCTGCTTGAGAATTTTTCGAGCTAGCATCACTCCGCTCATGTGCGAACCACATTCTCCTCCGTGGATGGCCTCCATTAGGCGATGTGACTCTTTTACATCGATACACAGTTTATGCATTCCCAGATGGCCTCTTTTGTACAATTTACCCCCACAAATGATAAACTGAGCAGCCATTCGCCGTATTTCCCTTTTATCTTTGGCATTTGCCCCTAGTGGATAAGCCTCATTTTCCAGGAAGTTCCGGATGTCATGATACCAGGGGTTCTGATCTTGTACTTCATCTATTGCGGCAATCAACTCGTAGGCTGGCACATACCTCTGTTCAATAATGATCAGACGCATCCGGACTCCCAAAGGGATGTCTGTCATGGAAGATAGAGTTGATAAAGCATCAGCGAACCTGTTGCTCTCTCTTAACAAATGCATGAAGGTTAACTTCTCAAATCTAGGAATCAAAACATCCAGGGTTTGGTGATAGATTTTCATCCTTTCTTCTTTAACCTTCTAGTCTCCTTTTACTTGAGACACAACCAGGTTCGAGTTCCCAATGACGTCCAACCGTTTTGCCCCTAGTTCTAGGGCGGCTTCCAAGCCAGCGATACATGCCTCGTATTCTACTTCGTTGTTTGATACCTTGAACCAGAGTTTGAAAGCTAAAGGTATGTGGGAATTGTCGGGTGCTATCAGCAACACTCCTATCCCATACCCGTACTGGTTAGATGCTCCATCAAAGTACATAGTCCAAATCTCTTCTTCAACCTGCAGAATGACCTCATCCGGGAATAGATACTCTACTGCTTCATCTCCTCCACTGGGTGATCGGCTAGGAACTCCGCTACTACTCTCCCTTTCACGGACTAGCGAGTCATGTACTTCAAATCAAATTCGGAGAGAAGAAGCAACCAACAAGCTAGCCTACCCGTAAGTCCTGGTTTCTCAAAGACGTATTTGATGGGATCCAATCTCGAAACCAGAATTATGGAGTGAGCTAACAGGTAGTGCCTCAACTTCCTCGTAGCCCATACCAAGGCTAAGCCAGCCTTCTTGAGCGGAGTGTAACAGGTCTCATATTCCAGCATCTTCTTGCTTAGGTAATAGATGGCCTTCTCCACTCTATCTTCAGATTCCTGTGCAAGCATGCAGCCCATTGTCGTGTTGGTTACTGAAGGATACAAAATCAACGGCTTCCCTGGCTCTGGTGGTGACAACACGGGTGGCTTCTGTAGATATTGCTTGATCTGCTCAAAAGTAACCTAGCATCGGTCATCCCATTGGAATTTCTTTCCTTTCTTTAGGAGACCAAATAGTGGTTCACAAGTCAAGGTTAATTTTACAATAAACCGTCTTATGAATTGCACCTTACCCGGAAAGCCTTGCACCTCCTTTTCAGTCCTTGGTGGTGGCATTTCTAGTATGGCCTTGATTTTGGAAGGATCGATTTCGATGCCCACTTTGTGTAATCAAGAACCCCAGCTATAGACCTGACTTTCTCCGCGCGCCCCCCTTTCGGAGAAGGCGCGAATTGGTCTTACTACAGCTCAGACTCCTGCCACGGTTCTGAATCTAATCTCACAAAGTGCAACGTGAGACTGATAAACACCAAAGAGTCCAAATCTGGCAAATCATTTTGGAAAATCGATTTTGAATCAAAAAGCGCCAAACATGGATTGCTTTGCTAGATTACAGAGTCACCACCTAAATATTTTATTTTGGGAAATTTAGGAAATCCTGACTCATGCCTAAGGCTACGTCTCCATCATCACCAAAGTTGGCTCGGCTCAGGAACTAGGGTACGAGAGGGGAAGGTCATGCAATAAGCACCCCCGCTCGCCCGATCAAAGGATCGGCCTCTACTAAGCATGATATGTTGTTTTATAAATCTCATGTGTTCTTATTCTAATTATTAATCTAACCTTGCTATGTGATGCACACAACATACAAGTATAGACTCAATCACGAGAATTGGAACAAAACAACTCATGTTTATTTTCGAAAATGGTTTGAAAATGCTACTCGCAAGTAGGCTAAAGCATGGATTTGCCACCCTCAAGTGGGCTTGAAAAACATGATTTTGCCACTTCGCAAAGTGGGCTTAAAACTCACAATCATCGAGTTGTTCCAATTCAGGTAATCAAGCCTTCACCTACAGGCATTCATTCAGTTTGGAATAGTCTCTAAGGCTTCCAATATGTAGCTACGTCGATTGGTAAAAAATGGTGCCTCAACAAGACCACCTAATATACCTCTCGCTCCTAACACCGAGAAGTGAAAGGAAGATCAAACGGTACAACGGCAGTCCAGATCCAAGGTTTGTGTTCCTATCGTGGCAGAGCCCACAACCTGTCAGCCTTATGGTAAGCTTTTCCAAGCAAGCCTCCGACAAACCGCTCAGGAATAGCAGATGGCAAACACTGTGACTTAGGCACACCAATGCAAATGCAAATGCAAATGTAAATGCAAAGAAACACATAAGTGTAAATAAAACAACATATCATGAGTTCGAGTCAAGTTCTCTAAATCCCTAGCAGAGTCGCTAGAAACTGTAGCTCGACTTTTTTTACACCCCCCTCTCACAGAGATCGAATTGGTCTTACAGTTCAGACTCCTATCACGGTTCTGAATCTAATCTCACAAAGTGCAATGTGAAATTGATAAACACCAAAGAGTCCAATCTGGCAAATCTTTTTGGAAAATTGATTTTAAATCAAATAATGCCAAAATTGGACCGCTTTGCCATATTACAGAGTCGCCACCTAAATATTTTATTTTTGGAAAATTTAGGAAACCCTGACTTGTGCCAAAGGCCACGTGTCTGTCATCACCAAAGTTGCCCCGGCTCAGGAACTTGG